>JAJJWW010016327.1:0-22674 GCA_023531295.1 Papaver armeniacum | reverse complement strand
TAATAACGCCTCACTGACCAAATAACTCCGACTGGGTTGTATAACCAAGTCAGGTGAAGTTGGACTGGATGAGATGATCTTTGAGACACTCATCTCGACCAGTTAATAAATATTAGGGTTTTTGAAGAGGTGCGTAAGCATCACTCTTGACTTGGTCAAAACCGAGCATGGAAAGGGATTTGGAGAGAACCGACCGGGCATGCATGTAGATAGCATGCCGCCGTACACGTCCATGTCTCACTGTCCCATGAAGGTGCGATCTAGGCCACTCAATTTTACCTCTAAAGTTGAGTGGTTGAGATCGGTTTGCAATAGGAAATTGATGCCGCAAAAGGCCGCGCATCATGCTTTTTCCGGCGCGCGTTCCAAGACGACCTAATTTGGTCGGTCTTGGCCGATGGGTTTGACGTGAAGATGGCAGGTGGTGTTCATGCCTATACCCGAATATCCCATGAAAACGTGATCTAAGCCACTCAAATCATCCTAGGTGAAGTTGAGCGGTCGAGACCGGTTGTGGTTTGGGAGGCGTGGCCATGCTAGTTTGGACGCACGTTTTGGATTAACTGGGCATGATATGCCTTGGCCGAACACATGAGGAGGTAGATGGGCCCACGGTGGTCATGGCCGGTATGACCGGCCCTGCTTAATCTAATCTGTGACCCTCCATTCGTGCCGGAGAAGATGGACGCGCGTGATGGCTTGAAACCCTAATTTTGGCTTTCAAATCCGTGCGCCATCTCTTGTTTGGGTGACGATTTTGTCACGGCCAAACATTGTTGGTCTTGACCGATTGGTCAAGTGTGTAGCGGTCCCACGGTGATCGTGTTGACATGCTCTGGGCCCTTTAAGTCTACATCTGCACCCTCCATCTATACCTGCGAAGATGGATGGTTGAGACGCTTTGCAACACATGTAATATGCCGCAAACCCTAATTTAGGGTTTTCCGTCCATAATGCTTGGTATGAACGGTTTCTTGGCAAGCTAGGCCAATGACCGACCATGCGGGGTCGGCCGGGGTATTCCATACCTGATTGGGGGTGATGGAATTGATCTGGGGTCATCCAATCATGCTTATGGAGTTGGATGACTGCGATCAGATCATATCCGGACTGATATGGTCAGTCCGGATGCTCAATCGGGCTAGTATAATGATAGGTGTCTAAAACACCTAATTTAATATCTAGTATTTATGCTTTCTTTGCGAATTTTCGTGTGAATTATGTATCTTATGTGTGCTTTTGAGTTATTAGGTACTCTGGAGTCGCACGGAGGAAAAGAAGCGGAAATCACCCAAATAGAGCGAAAAGGGCAGAATTGTCATTTCACGGGCGAGCATTATCTGGAGCCCAGTCAATGTTAAGGGGCATCTCTGTTTTGGAGAAGTATTAAAGACATGACAGCTTACGTTAGGGGGCTGCCAGATGGGTGGCCCGTATCCACTCTTGGGGTGCTAATAGCAATCCCACTCACAGGGCCTTATCTAGATCGGAATTGAGGAATTTTTCCCCTTTTCATTTGTTACTATTTGCTGCATCGAGAGATTCATGGGTTCTGTGGTGATTTTGGTTGAGATCGAGCAGAAGATGATGCAGTTGGATTCAGAGATGCAATTGAAGGAGAAAATGAATTGGGTTCGATTCATTGTTAAGAAGGAGGAGTTCTTGATGCTCTTTAATCGATTAGGGTTCGATGGATGAGAGCAGATGATGACGCTACAGATCGAGAAATGGGTTTACGAACTCAGGAGAAGAAATAACTGATTTCTAAAGCTAGGGTTTTGGTATAAATGATGCTGCTATTAAATCAAGAGGGTTGCTGTGTTCGAATTACAGAGTGGGGGAATTGAATCTGAGAGTAGATCGAGAAGTTCAGAGCTTCTATTGGTGGTAGAACTGAAATGAGGCAAGGGTTGATTGAATCCAAAACGAAGATGTGAACGAAGTTAGGGTTTGAAGTATGGAAGAGGAATGTGAGCTGTTGCAGGGATGTTGTTGGTTCAAGCTAGACTATAATAGCAGAAAGTGAGGTTGAGGATTGGAACTGTTGTGTGACAGATTTTTGAAGCTGCAATTTAGGTGGAGGCTGCAATGCCAGATGGTGCTTGGTAGATGTATGCTAGGAATTGCAGGTTGTTGTGCAGGCAAGTAGCAGTTTAGGCTGCCAATGGGTGCTGCTGCCATGGATGCCTACAAGAGTTTGAGCTGCACAGGGAGAGCAGATGGCCATGAATTTCGAGGGATTGAGTTACAAGGAGTTGAGATGGCTTGAATTGTTGGATTGGCCTGTGGCAATGAGCTCAAGGTTGCCTGATGCTGTGAAGAGCTGCAGCTGGTGGTGTGTTGCCTGACATGAGATAGGAGTGGAGATGAGTTATGAGGCTGTTGTGGAAGCAGGTTAGTGAAGTGAAGTAGCAGCTGAGCCTGGTGGTGATGGCAGGAACAGAGGATTTGGGGTTTTGTGTGGCAATGACATTGCAAATGGCAGAAGGGTTTAAGCTGAATTGCAGGTGTGGTTCTGCTGAGAAGCAATGATTAGTGCTGTATTGGTTGAGGTGATGGGTTACGAATATGATTGCAGGTGAAGGCAATACTGCCGAGCTGCAGGAAGTGATGATACTGATGCAGTGACAGGTGCATAGAGCTGTGTTAAAGCCTAGCAGAGATATCAATAGAAGGCAGCTGTGCTGTGTGCTGTGAGTTTGAACTGGCAGAGCTGTAGGTTTAGTGCTGTGTGCTTGCCAGGAAAGGGAGTGAATGAATGTGTGCCAGATGAGGTTTTGGTGGAGTGCTGCATTGGCGATAAAACGGGATTATGAGGTGTTGTGCAGCTACAGGGGAACCATGGACAGGGCTTGATGGCAGTGCTGTGAAGATGATTTAATGGTGTTGGCCGTGTATGACAATGAATATGCAATGGAGCAGTTGAGAATGGAGATGGTGCAGGCATGTATGGAAGGTGACTCTGATGGGTTTGTAGTGATGAGAGTCATGGAAATGAAGCTGAGATTGTAGCAATATGAAGGATGAGTTGCAGGCCATTATGGCTGGAAGAGTATTGGTGAAGCACAAGGATTGTGCTACAGAGTTATGGCTAGTGTATTGGCCTTGGCAAGTCAGCCCATCCAGCTGAGTGAGATGCTGACCCGGTCTGACTAGAACCAGCTGACTCTCCCTGAATCGGTCTGACTCGGTACTTGACCGAGTTAACCCGCTGAGCTGACCCGATCTGACCCGCTGACGTTTTGACCCGTTGACCGGTGGCCGGTTTGACTTTGCCGGTCACCTGAGCTAGTTTTCC
Organism: Papaver armeniacum; assembly: GCA_023531295.1. Classification (NCBI taxonomy): domain Eukaryota; kingdom Viridiplantae; phylum Streptophyta; class Magnoliopsida; order Ranunculales; family Papaveraceae; genus Papaver; species Papaver armeniacum. The sequence goes on along the minus strand of JAJJWW010016327.1, from coordinate 19,376 downwards.
GGCGACTATTCCGGCGGGATTCCGGCCACAATCCCAGTTTTCTGGCGAGCGTTTTTGGGACATAATTTTTACACGGGTTTCTCTCCATGGTGGGCCGGGTGAATTTCCAACTAATGGACTTTGAAGACAAAACCTAATTTTGGAAGGAGTATCCTTTATGGAAATTGAGGAATATATAAAAGAGAGGACTTCTATCTTTTTGAGAAGAATTATCACCACGTTTTATTATCTCTCTTCTACTTTTATTCTAGGGTTTAGAACCATGAAGTCTTTTCTCTTTCTTCTTGTGATGAACTCCATGAATATGAACTAAGTTTTTATTATTGGTTGAAGATGTAGTTGGATTTGGCAACCAAGTTATGATTTTTATGAATTAGTTTTCTCTCAATATTATCGTTCACTTTCTACGGGTTATAATAATTGCATGATTGATGGATTGCAATATGATTGAATGTTTGTTTAGTCAAGTCTAGAATTGATTGAACTCACATCCATATCTATAGCTATTTTAGGGTTTTCATCGAGCGATAACCTTGAATACTAGTAGCATGATATGATTAGGGTTTGTAGTGATACATCCCCGTATTCATATGTAGAAATTGACCTTTGTTCGAATTGTTTGCGCAATGTATTACAATTGCATTGATTAGCCTATTTCTGAAACTTAATGCTCCTAGGAATTGAACTTGATTAGCGCAAGGCGTTAGGTTATTCTTTAGGTAGATTTCACATACGCATCCCTAATGTGTGTGTTGATAACTTTGGAAATTTACGGAGTATTCTTGCAATAAGGTATTCCATGGCTTTTGATGATAGCGAGATTAAATACGAATTCTATTCATACATTCATAAACTTGTTTACAATTGAAGATGAAACCTTTATCCAATATTTTCACATCCTTGATTTTCGAGTTTACTTTTTATTGTTTTGTTTTTATTTTATTTTTATTTACACAATCAGAAAATCCTCGGTGTTTTATATAGGAAACAATAACAATTTGACAACCTAGACCTCTCTGTGGGATCGATCCTTTCTTGCCCTTGCTATATTTATATTTTGAGTAGTAAGAAAGTGTAATTATATTTGTGTCGCTTACGACCGCGATCATATAACACATCGAGAGGGGCTCAATCGGGCTAGTATAACACACCGAGAGTCAGCCTGTACGGGTATTTCGTACATGATTTCATTATAGTGCTTGGAGGTTCGTGTTACTCTTACAGAGTAACACTCATCGTCATGCCACACCGATAATGAGTACCGGAAATACAAGGATGATATGAAATTCACAGAAGGGATTGTTGCCACATGCTCCAACCTCGGAGGAATTTCATGTATTCACAGAATGGGATTGTTGCTACATGCTCCATTCTTGGTGAATTAAGTGAGGGAGTATCCAACACTTATAAATGGCTTTATCTTTTACAAGATGTCAGCGCATGGTTTTTTCGGTTTTTACAAATTTAACCTTAAACGAAAATCCACCATCAACAAGTGAATATACGCGAGGCGCCGAAATTTACAGAACATCTGGGATTCGCCAGTCTGGATAAATTTCATGTAAGTGTATTGAGCGGCTCAATAAGTATGCCAGTGGAGAGCTTAGCACACGTGGCTTTGTTTCCTTGCAGAGTGACGTCACATCAGATGCAAGGTTTTATGATTTTAACCCTAAGCTAAAAACCACCATCAACATTAAGTCTCCTGCTTAGCTCGGAACAGTGGCATTGTTACGGGGTAAGCATTAGATGGTGATAGATGAGGATAAAATCGAAGCAACAAGTCATGAAGAGATTTTCAGGGAGATTGGCTAACCTTTGTCAGGAGGCACGAAGAATCTGCGATCCTTGCATCGGCGGTTTCGCATAAATTTGGTTTGTCCATGGGGTGCTGGCCTCAGCACTGCAACTTTGGCTACCAATTGGCAGAGGTTGTACTGCAACTTGGTCCGCGGAGCGGCGAATGTTGCTAGCCGGCTAGGTTACAGAATGCATGGAGATGACGCTGTCTTGAATGGCCAAGATGGTGCTTCCTTGACTGGTGGATATGGCGCTCCTTTGAACGGCTACGGAAAGGTGGATGGCGTGGCTAGCTCGGAAGGGCCGATGGCGAGGCTAGCTTGGAAGGGCCGATGGCGAGGCTAGCTTGGAAGGGCCAATGGCATGACTAGCTTGGAAGGGCCAATGGCGTGGCTCGCTTGGAAAGGCCAATGGAGCGTTGGCTTGGGACGCGGAGAGGATGGCGCTGGTTAGGGCTCGGCTGCAACGTGGAGATGGCGCTGGCTAGGTGCGGACTCTTGGGGCTTGAACGCGGACTGTTGGTGTTGGCATGGAGCGGTAGAGATGGCCGTTTGGGAGCGAACTGTTTGGCATTGTCTTGGCCGCGGACTGGTGGCGCCATGGAGCGTTGCCTTCGCGGGCCCGGTTGCCTTTTTCCGTGCATAGCTTAAACGAGAAACCTTCCTCCACTCTAATTCCAAAAGTGATGTGCTTATAAAAGGAAACCTTTTTCCACCCAAACTCCAAAGTAATATGTATATAAAAGGGGTCGCACATTTTTTTATTTGTAATATTGGCTTTGTTTTCACGTCTCCGCGTTAGCAGCAAAGCAGAGGAGTTGGCGAGCGTACTCCAGGTATCTGCTCCAACGTTTCTCCTCCGTTTCCTTTTTTTTTTTGGTGTAAACCCTAGCCATAGACATATCCTCCATAAACCCATATAAATACTTTTGTATGAATGATTCTTCTCTGCTAGCAGTATCGTAGTAATATTAGTCGTCACATTGATAGTAAAGAGGCCAATTATTATACAAAGTAGGCGTGCATGGATGGGTGGCTGCCATTAGTTCTTCTCCTGTGAAAACCGAGCTTTTAGGGTTTCCTTTTCCTCTCGTGGCCGTGTGCACAATTTCCATGGCCATGCGTGACTTGGCCGAGGTCATACTTTCCACGGCTTCACATGTTCCCCGCGGCATTGTCTAGTTTCGGCCAAGGGTGTAATTTCCGTGACGTCATGTGTATCTCGTTGAGTATACATTAGTCCCTATTCCCTTTGGACGTGAGTGCCATGACATGTGGCCAAATGAGAAATTTTCGTAGCAAATGTGTTTTTGACTCTTGATTGTGGTAATTTTTGATAAAATCTTCATGTATGCTTTTCTTCAAAGTAGTAATTTTTTGTTTTGCTTCGTTGTAGTTACTTCAAAAGAATAAGGAATTTTGTTAAGATGTCACCTGAAAGTAGTTCCGCCGCCGCGTTGAGAAGTGTCAACAACTCCAAACTGAACACAGATGATGAGTTCTTTACGAAGTCTGCTACGATTACAAGGACCCATCCTAAATTTGTGGCAACTCTTCTGACTGATTCAGAGAATGATGGAGAAGATCAGTCGGTCACTCCAGGGCGCATAATGAGGTTTTGCCTTCAGAAGAAAGAGTATCCAGCTTCTCCCATAGATTTCAAAATCTGCCATAGTCCATTGCTTTCTTATGATAAGTGGATGAAATTTATGATGAGCCGCGACCACGTAAAGTCCAACTTAACTGAGGCGCAAATGATGCATGCTGTCATGGCGTCTGCGGCACTTCAAATTAGAAAAGATGTTGCAGGATTGATTACTTTCATCTCCAGATGGTGCCCGGTAACTCACACGGCTATATGTAGATGGGGTGAGATGACTATTTCTTTGGAAAGCGTAGACGTTCTGTTGAGTCTTCCAATAATTGAGAAACTTGATGTTGTCTTGTCAGAGGAAGAAGAAAAAATGCACGCCGCTTTGGTGACGAAAGCAGAGGAATATGTTCGAAAGAATGAGGAAAGGTGTTTCTATAACTGGTGGGTGTCTGAGTGGTTCCGTGATGATCCGGAGTCGGATCAAGTGCTGGATGATACACTCCATGTTGCTGCATTTTTAATTCTGTGGCTATCCAGAGATGTTTTCGATGATGGCTCTGGTAAGAAGGAGATAAGACATAAGCTCGTCAAATTTGCTATCAAACTAGCGAAAGGAATTGCTCTTCCCATCGGCAATTTGTTTCTTGGCTCTTTGTACACTCATCTGGATCACTTAGAGCAGACATGTATGTCTCTAATGGGTATATGTAAGTGGAATCGTATATCCACGTCGCCTTTCTTCAAGCGTGGTTGTGGGAGCATTTCAAAAATTACGCTCCTAACCCGTGAACCTTGTTTCCTGATACATATGGCGGTTCTAGGATACTCCGTTGGTTGGAGAGACGTCCAAGACCTGGCGCAAAGCTCATTGATTTTCTTGACAACTCGCATGCAGTTAACTTTCGTCCTTGGGCCCCGGCCCATGCCTTTATAGTTCAACCAGACACTTTTGCTTCCGCACCGAAAGTGATATTGCATTTCGCTGACGGGCATATGAGCATTGTAGAAACTGTGTTCTTGCGAAGCTGCATATCTGGGTATGTGACATCTTTTTTCATAGGATCTTGTGGAGTAGTCTCTTACAATATTTACAGGGATGCTCGACATATGGGCTTTGACCAGGGAGTCCCATTCTGTCGCCCGCTGACAGCTCCAAATGAATCATTACCCGCTATTCTTGATTACATCGTATTTGCACCGGATAAAAGTCTTCCCTTCTTGCTCCCAGAATGAAAACATGTGACGACTCCCAAATATAATATCTTATGGCAAGCTGAGTTCCTCGCCATTCATCAGTTCATGCAGGATGTTGTGACAAATCCGCGTGGTAAACCTTCCTCTGCGGTTCTAGCGAAGCAAAAATTGTTGAAAGAGCTTCCTTCGGGCAAGCGAAAATCCTCTAGCTTGGATGCAGATAGTCTCCAGAAAAAGAAGCAAAGGTCGAAAAAATCGTGCTGGTGGCTTCCAATCGGATTCGACAGCTCTTGTGACTTTCAATTCTTTCAACACGCATGTGTGTATGATTCACTCACTGACTTGGCTGAATAAGTTTTCCATTTCGCAACTGACTCCTCTCTTCTTTTTTTTTTTGACTCAGGGGCTTGGTAACTCGAATATCTTTGCTAGACTTGCCCACGGCCAAAAAACGGCGCCTCTTGAGAAATGAGGCAACGAGACTGAATCTCTTGAAGAAGAATCCGAAGAGGAAGAAAGCTCGAGATCCGGTGATGAGAGGAGCATTTCTGAATATAACAACGAGTCTACTTCCAGTGGACCCACAAATGAGTTGGTGAGTTTTCCATACTTTTCTCTTGAATTATTTATTTATACCGGATAAATGATTAATTGGTGATATTTACAGGAAGAGGTTGCTTCCGAAAATAACTTTGAGATGGAGATCCACGGCAATGAAGGTGTAACAGTGTCTCCAGTCATGGAAACCTTACCTGTTAGCAACCCGGAGATGAAAACTGATCGTCGTGAAGACGTTGCTGTGCTTCAGATGATGGAAAACGCCCCCACGGCTGCGGGCGCGATTGTAGCCAAAGAATCCTTGTTGGTCGCAGAACCGATTGCAGGCGCCACTTTCAACCCTCCATTCTTGATTCCTCATGAAGATCACGTGTTGATTGGAGGCTTCAGTGTACCGTCTAATCATGAGGAGTTGTATACCAGAATATGGGAGAGATATGGACACATCGCAACAGTCTAGAAGATCACTAACCGGTTCGCGTTAGTTAAGCGGGTGGAAGAAATATTATCTTCAATTCGTGATATGTGCAAGGTGATTGGTCACACCGTTTCTGGAGATGTAATCTCAAACTGGGAGTTCCACCGGGATATGTGTGTAAACTTTGAGTTTAACGCTTCCTGGTTCTCATGAGGGATTTTCCGAGATCCAAAGGTCAGTGTCAAGCGGTCGATGGTCCTTCCGCGGATTTAATTAATCAACAGGAGGTAGAAGTCGATAAGTTGTCCCAGGAATTGAAGCTGAAGCAGGCAGCTCTTCAAAGTATGAAGGACATTTTCTCCAAGAAGAACGAGCCATTGTTAGGCAACTTTCCTTGAATACTTTTATTTTCTGAACTTCTTTTCTTAGGTTTTTTTTTTGAAAGGCAAAAGAAACGCCTAGTTTATGGTATGGTTTTCTGGTTTTGGGATTGATAGATGATTGCTTTTTATAAGAGTTTTTGGATTATTTTTGGAGTAATAGCTTTTTGATCAATTGATATGTCAAAATCTAAATTACGAATGTAAGTAGCAAAATCATTCAGGACCGTGAACGTTGCATGAGAAAGGAAGAGATATGAAATCTTGAGATGATTGGGTCATCGGCTTCCATGATAAATGTGAAAATCCAAACAATAAGTCGTGTAAACATCATTTGGCAAACTTACTCGCTTTAGGGTCTTTCACCAGAACTGAGTCTTCAGGTAGTAAATCCGAGCCTTTACGTAACGCCCTTCTTGCCACGAGAAGTCCCCGGTCATTCTTTATTGTCGGTGGAACATCTTTATGTCGATTCGTAGTAAGATGGAGAATCTCTAGTCCCCAGACGCAATTCTCCCCGAAACCCCTCTTTTCTTGGACGATGCGCTTCAAAGTATGCTATTCGCTGGTAGTATGATGGGAACGAGAGTTGAATTCGTAACCGAGAGATTAATCTCCCACTGTGGTCGCCAATTGTTTGAGGGTGAAAACCGTTTCTGCTGATTTTGGTAATTTTGGGTGTGTGTAGGTGAGAAACGAATCTAAACCCTAAACAATGTACTGCACGGGAGTACTTTTGATTCGAGAGATCAATCCGTACAACCTCGGCCTAAACCAAGAAATGGTCGTTCCAAAGCTTGCTTCTTACTCACAAAGTGAAGGAGGAGGGTTGGTCTTAAGGAGGGAAGCGAAGAAAGTGTTGAGACCAGAATAGTTGATTCCGGAAGTGTGGGCATTTTGTGACTTGTATCAGAAAGTTGAACTAGCTAGCTGGATGAAAAAGCTATCAGATGATTTATGGATGTTGTATTGTTCTCCTGACCAAAACCTGTTGTTTGGTGGAAATAGGTGAGACCTATTTATACAAGTCATAGTGAAACGTACCCTGGAATCGTAGGAAGTGGAAACGATTGAGTGGTGGAAGAAAAGAGTAACGTGTAACTGTTAGATGTTATGCTTTCATGATGAGGGAAGTGAATTCGTGTAACTGCCAGTCATTACGCTTCCATGATGAAGGAAATGAATTGTTTACACCGTTACTTTTCACCACACTAATAATCCCACTTCATGATACTTTCTTGTAACGGGCGCATTGCACGCCGCACGCTGTAAACCGCCAGACTAATACCCTGATGAGCATCCCCCAGTTTATGACATATTTTGATGTCTCGAGTGTTTTCGTGGAAAACATGTAGCACTTTGTTACGTGTGGCAAGTTAAAATAGAGAGGCTTGCCGCAGGTAAATAGCATGTGATGTTAGGCTCGTTTTGGCTAGTCTCCAAAAACTTGTCGCGAGCTTACCGGTTTGCTAGCAAACTTCGATGGCCGAGATCGCATCTTATGAATAAGGGTAGTCGTTGATTGTAGTTACCTTGTGTTGGCACCTGATAATGGCGCAGTAGCATTGCGGCATGACTTGTGCATGCCAGTGGAACGATGGTACAAGTGGCGCCTGGCGTAGCCATGGTCGTTGGGTTTAGGCGGTTGGTCGCCTAAGAGTTGCCACAATTCCATCAGTTCGGTTGCGAACTTGGATGGCTGAGATTGCATCTCATGAAGAAGGATGGCCATTGATTATGGCCACATCTTGTTGTATAGCGAAGTGGCGTCAGCCACATGCTAATGGCTTGCCAGTGGCGTAGCCATGGCATAGCGGCATGCCAATGGCGTATCCGTGGCATAGGGGTATACCGGTGATGTTGCGGTATGTCCAAAGCTAAAAATTGGCTCCGTGGCCAAAGTTAGGGTTTGGCGTCGTGGAAGAATTAGGGACTGGCGTGGCCAAGGTGCCGTGGAGTCGGACCCACATGTGGCGTGGAAACATTGGCCCTGTTGCCACGCCAATCTCATTGCTCTGGGACGTTATTTGGCTTTGGTAGCGATTTGCTCAAATCAGGGTTTGGCCTGTTGAAACCATAATTAGTGCACGTGGCGTGCGGCTGCGGCATGACGCTACCTTTGTGCAAATGGCGCCATGGCTATGCCAAAGGAACTATGGCAAGGCCGTAGTGTTGAAACGTCCACAGGAGTAAGAATTGCCGTGGGTGGCTACTTATGGCAGGTTGCCACGAAGTGGCATGTTTGCGAGGTAGCATGTTGCGAAGTTGGCATGTTGCAAAGTTGGCATGTTGTGAAGTTGCCGCGGTAGAGTGGCATGTTGGCATGTCGACCAATATGTTGTTGTGGTAGGGCGCGTTTGGCCTTTAATGTATGGTGGCAAGTTCAGAGCAACTTGATTGGCCCAAAAGGGGGCCGGCCAAACATAAGGCGCGACTATACTTCTGGTGAGAGTGTGGTGAGTTTAAAGCGACCTGATTGGTCGAGGAAATAGGGTCGGGGCGTGGCCAATGGCGCTAGCTAGCCTTGGGCATGGCCACGCCTCTTTATGCTGCTGCGACTCCCTGTAAATTTTTCTTATTCTGGGCGAGGTTCTGCACCTGCTAATCCATGGCTTAGTTACTTTAGTTTGCTTAAGCTTAATTTTGAAAAGCAAGGTATGGTATATTGCGCAAGGCGCGAAACCCTAACTTCTGCAAGTTAGTCAGGACGATTTACTGAATTCTATGTGTCGACACAGAGCTCTTTTAAGTTCATTTCCAGAGAGAAACATGCTTTTCTGATTGAATACCTTATGCAAAGATCTTATTCTTGATACTTGGAGATTCGTGCTACTCTGCTGCGAGTGAACACAAATCGTCATGCCATATCAACATTAAGAGTTCAGCCGGAGAACATAGCATAGAAGGCATTCAGAGGAACTTATATTAAGTGAATATACGCGAAGCGCCGAAATTTACAGAACATCTGGGATTCGCCAGTCTGGATAAATTTCATGTATGTGTATTGAGTGGCTCAATAAGTATGCCAGTGGACAGCTTAGCACACGTGGCTCTGTTTCCTTGCAGAGTGACGTCACATCAGATGCAAAGTTTTACGATTTTAACCCTAAGCTTAAAACCACCATCAACAACCGCGCCAACATGTTAATCGGCATGCCAACATGCCATGCTGTGGCAGCAACATACCAACACGCCACTCCACCGCAGCAATATACCAACGTGCCACAAACAACGCAGCTACGTGCTAACCCACTTTTTGTTCATGGCTAATGCCATAACAGATTCCAGTTAGGGTATTCCGATCAGAACACGATTCTTGCTTTAGTGGCATTAGTCGAAACCCTAATTTTTGGTCGTGGCCCAAATTACGCCACTCTGGCCCCACAACATGCCACGAGCCATACGGAAAATCAGGGTTTGCATTCTAGGTTATCTTAATAACAAAGCAATCAATATTGACCGTTAGATGAAAACCTGATTTAAGATTCAAGCTAATATCTCTCCACCGTTAGATAGTCTTAGCTTGTTTACACACAAATGAAATATACCTTCATTTAGATATGGGTAACCGTACCTTAAACATGTATATTGAGTTGGCTCAACAATAGTTAACCGAAGTTAGCCATATGAAAACTTTTGTATTGACCTTATTCATCTTAACAGTTCTATATTAAATGATAATCAAATGAATCTAATTATGTTACTCATGGAGTTGTTCAATTGTTTATATTCTCATAGAAGTATACAAGACACAATTGAAGCAAAATTGGATTTGATTCACAAGAATCAATTCATGAACATTTATCCACGGTTTGAAAAGATGGCATTTCTTAATATATAAATGTATTTGTTCATGAGTATGAAATCATACTCACCAATTTTATAACTTAACCTCATAAGTTTGCAAACGAGTATGCAACTTAGTTCCGGACTTTGATCTTTTCCGACAGTTCACAAACAGGTACGCATACTGTCGTTCCGGATCGAACTCAGGTGAAACAGTTTGCAAACGGGTATGTAAACTTTGTTCCCGGACTTTAACAGTTAAAAGCATTCGCATACGGGTATGCAAACTTGGTTCCCCTAAATTATTCTTACAACAGTTTGCATACGGGTATGCATACTGTGCTATATCCAGACAATGGTTAATTGTTCTAAACTCCCATTTCAATCATTGAAACATCCTTAGAAGACGACAATAGTTGTCTCACACAAACTATTAGCTTATAAGTAATTTTTAAGTGATAGAATGATCAATACGAAACATTCCGAGTCTACATCAAATGACGGTCTCACACAAATCATGTAAGATGTTACAAGGCGATTTTCACATGATCATCTTTTGACTTTCGTCAAGAATAATGATGAACGTGGTTAAAGCAAAAAGATTTCCAACACATATTTCGAGAAAGATATAAGCGAGTTAAAATCAGCTCGAAATATCAAATGTGTATAATGTAAAAGTCTATATAGCTATACGACTTAGTCTCACTAGGAGATTGAATAGAATGGACTTCTGGGTGATAGATGAGTTCAAGTCTCCACATACCTTTTGTTGATAAAGTTCCTCCAAGCTCCCCTTAGTAGATCTTCGTCTTCAATCGATGAACGTCGTGAAGTCTAAAGCTCAACTACACATTTTATCCTAATCCGAGACATATCTATAAGTAGACTAGAAATCAAGACTTATAGTTTTGACAACTAAACTTGACAAACAAGGTTGAGATAGCAATGCTTGCGAGTTCGACCGAGCAGTGCTCTAACAAAAAGTACTCCCTCCGTCCCCTATATATAGGCGGAGAATTGCATTTCTCGTAGAATAAGAAACTTTTTTTATTTTACAAATATCCATTCACTTTTGTTGTTTTACCTTTTGTCAAATTTCCAATACTAGAGATATAAACTTGATTGTGATAATACGCATGCTATTTAATTAAGGGTATAGATGGAAAAAACCTTTTTGGAATTAGATTTCCTCCTATCTAATGGGACAAGAAATTTTCAAAACTCCGCCTATACAATAGGGACGGAGGGAGTATTCACTAAGGTTGAAGCAACTCTTAGACTGTAAAGGAAGTCAGCTAAGGGAATCAATTGCGTAAAGCCTTGCGAGGTTCAAGAGACGTTAGGAGCACGACTTCATTTGAATTGATTGGAGGGTTAATTCAGTCTCAACTATATTCCAGTACGAAGTATGATAGTCGTCTAGTGTCTATAACGGATTAATACAATTTGTGTTCAAAGCTGGACGATGTCTCGGGGGTTTTCTGTAGGTGCAGTTTCCTCGTTAACAAAATTTATGGTGTCTTGTATTTTTACTTTTTCGCATTATATTGTTTTATCTTTATAATAGAAATATCACAAGTAGTACATATTCAATCTAGGTAGTTTAAGTCCTTATTAATTGTGATCGATTACGAGACTTGTTCTTGAAGAATTCGTATCTTGAAAGATAGATAAAAAGCTTCTTATTTGGCAGCATTCAGATCATGTTGATTGTGCAACTAGATTGAGCTTGGATATTGATTTGTGAGATCGTCCAAGAATTCTTCTACGCAATCAGGTTCACAGACTTTGTTGTCTAGACATATTGATTATGGAAGAGATAAGAGAAAACTTTATATACATATTGTCAAGGGTCCTTAATTAGACCTACTTGCAATTATATTAGGATTTGTTCATACAGGTAGCCGAACGAAAAAGTTGGTGGTGTACTTGGTATCCTCTTTTTTTCAATTAGTATTAGATAATGCAAACACCTTTAGATCTAATAATTTTATGCTTGTACCGATCTGATGGAAAAGAGTTCGATCTTTATTAACGTACCACCATCCTTCGATGACAGAAATTACTTATGGTGGAAAATAGCTATGCGCTCCTCCTTACAAGCTTATGATTACAAAACATGAGTTCTTTTTATAAGGGGTTATAACCTTCCAAGTGATGCACATGGTGAAACTCGAAATTGAGTGGTTCTTGGATCATTGAATTGTGATGTATCATAAAAGTGTCTGTTGTGACAGTAATAATGTACAGACGTCAAGTCTGATGAATTGTGATGTATCATTTTACCAGTTGAGGCAATAATGTTCTGATAATTTGGAACGACGAGCATTGGTCTAATGATATTGCTTGATCTACTTTTAGTCAGGTATCGGATTAGGTTAGAAGTGTGTAGTTGAGAATCGGATATCATTGTGTTCTACCGTTTGAACTCGAAGATCAACATAAGCTTTGGAGAACTTCAACATCAAAAGGTAAGTGAGTATTGAACCACCTATTTCCCAAGTTTTTACCTTTCTATCTGTGAGACATTGTCGCATGACTAAATTAGATAGTACATGTATAATAAAAATTTCGAGTCAAGTTCATCTTGAATATTATTCTCGAAATATGACTATAAGCTTAAGAACATTTGTTCCTACTTGATGAAAGGCGCATCGACCAACCAATTTCCAACTTTATTGAAAGTGTGTGTGGCGGGTTTCGAGCGATCTAATTGGTTGATGGGAGAGGGTGGCGGCAAGAGAAACATGGAGTGTGGCCAACGGCCACAGGCGTCGCCTATTGGAGAGGATTGGCCGGCTTTGTGGCATGGCCGCGCCTCTTTCGTCATTACTCTTTATTTGCCACAATTCCTCTTTTGTTTCTTGTTTTCTGGTAGGACTTTGTTCCTACTAGATCCATGGCGGATCAGTTTCCTAGATTACCTAGGTTTGGCCTCGACCAATAGGGTTGAGATATTTGCACAAGGGGCAAAAGACCTATTTTTTGCAAATTAATTAGGCTGAAAACTTGAATCTTGTGAGCTATCACAAAATTGAACAAATTTAACAAATTCTGTGTGTTGACACAAAATTCTTTTATTCTCAGAGGGCAGTTAGCGCGTCTTCTGATTGAGCATTTTCATGCAGACCTTAATTTTGATACTTCGGGAAATTCATGCTACTCAGCTGCGAGTGAACGCTAATTGTCATGTTATACCAATACTAAGGGTTCAGCTGGGTAACATAGCATAGTATAATACTTAATAAACCATACACTAATGAGTAATGCAGGCGAGAGCTTACAGAATGTTTGGGATTGTTGCTACATGCACCATTCTGAATAAATATACTGAGTTGCTCAATACATGTGTGACTAGAGAGGCCCGGGCACTCATTACTTTTAAATGGCTCGGTCCTTTTGCAGACGGCGCATTAAATACGGGGTTTTACAATTTTAGCCCTGAACTAAAAACCACCATCAACATTAAGTCCCCTGCTTAGCACATAACAGTGACATTGTTGCGGGGTAAGCACTAGATGGTGACAGACGAGAACAAATTGAAAAGGTGAGGCATGTGAGGATTACCAGGAAAAACTTGATCGACCTTTGGCAATAGGTATGAGCGGCACTGGTGCGCTGCTAGTTCGGCCATGGAGCGTCGCAGGTTCGAGCGGCTGGTGATCTTCGCACTGGCGAGCTACTAGTTCGGCCATGGAGCGTCGCAGGTTCGAGCGGCTGGTGATCTTCGCACTGGCACGCTGCTAGTTCGGCCATGGAGCGTCGCAGGTTCGAGCGGCTGGTGATCTTCGCACTGGCGTGCTGCTAGTTTGGCCATGGGTCGCAGGTTCGAGCGGCTGGTGATCTTTGCACTAGCGCGCTGCTAGTTCGGCCATGGGTCGCAGGTTCGAGCGGCTGGTGATCTTTGCAGTGGCGCACTACTAGTTCGGCCATGGAGTGTTGGCGTCGTGGGCCCAACAGCCTCCCTCCGTGCATGGTACAAAAAGGAAACCCTCTTCTACTCAAATTCCAAAAGAGCTGTGCGTATAAAAGGGGGTCGTCCTTCCCTCTTTTTATCATTTGCTTGTCCGCTCTTGTATTCACTTGCAGTAGCTGGTACTCCTTGTTGTGTTGATTTCCCTTCGTTGCCGCAGTTAACAGCTTTATCACCGGGCGTCCGCCAGTAGTAAGGTAATCACTTCTCCCATTCCTTTAGTATGAGCTCTTGCATATGTTGCTTGCGTTCAATTCTGAGCGATCTCTTTTGTGGATAGTACTGGAGCGAACCTTGACAGTAGCATCAGAAACGGATTGGCAGTAGGGCTAGCAAAAGGATTCGAGGTAAATGAGAAGACAATTAGTGCTTTGGAAAGACCTTAGTTGTGATTGAACTATCCATTGGTGAAACACCTTAGGTAAGTGGTAGACTTGACACTTCTCCCTTATCTGTTACAAGGACAAGAGTAGTATAATTAGTTAAATACATAATGTGAGTTAGTGGTGGATTTGACAAATCCTAGTATCCTCTTTATCATTGCCTTGCATTTTGTTTCACTATTTCAGTCACTACCAACTTCTTTGTCGTATCGACGCCCAACAAAACCCTTTTGTGTTACTCTTGTTTCGAATCAGTTATAGTGAGACCATAGAATCGATTCTACACCCACCTTGTCCTTGAGGATCGACCTGTGCTTTCCCTGTGTTGCATATCGACACTGTGCACTTGCAGTTTGACATAGTCGTAGGCTTTCTTTCAAGACCTACCAAGTTTTTGGCGCCGCTGCCGGGGACTCGGTAGCGGTGTAATTGTTTCTTTTGTGCCTCTTTACTGATTTTTGTTATTATTTGTACATATGTGTTAGATTAGTGTTAGTTGTAGTTTTAGTTTTTTTTTTAGTCAACTGCATCATTATATTTACTAAATTTTGTTAAAATCCTTCAATTGTATAATCTGTAGTTTTCAACTTTCTGTTTGCATTCTATTCTGTAGCATTTACATCTCATGCTGTAACTTAGTAGCATTTTCAGTTTGTAGTTCATTTGCATCTGCAACTTTACTGTTGTATTGTAGTTTAAATTATTCCATTTGTTTATATATCCTGCACCAAACAATATCTTGTACATACTATAGGCCATTCCTAGTTTTACTGTGGTAGCATAACTTAGATTTAGTGTAGGAGAATCTGTAAATATTTTCATCAGCATCCTAGCCTTGTATGTTAGGTGTAACTTTATAAGATAAGCAACCTTGCATCATTTACTGGAAGTATAATTTAGTATATCTTGTTCCATATCAAGCTTGTTGTAAGTGTACTTTTAGTTGGTCATTGTCATCTTGTTGCTGCCTGCTACTTAGCCTTAGGCCGTGCCTCAACAGTTAACTCTCAGTGCTTGGTGTATTTGTCAGATCAATCTGTATCTAATGCTCCTCTACTGTTTGTAATTTTTTTAGCATGTGGGTTTTGTTCTGCAGATTCCCTTATCTCCTTATTGTTTCAGTAAGTGTGGATACTCTAATATAACTTAGCTCTTGTAGTAAGTTAAACATTGGGGTCTGTAAGCGCAGTGGTAGTTCAAAATCACTTGTCCATCCTTGTATTATGAACTTGTTCCATTGCAACCGTGCAGTTTCTAATAAGCTTAATCTGCCCTGGTTAACAAATTCAGCAGAACAGTTCAAATCACTGTCATGCTGTAAATTCTTCGCAGCCAGTTTCAGTCAATAGTGATATTTCCTCATCTTTTCTTTACCTGCGAAATTCTAAGTACTGAAAGTTTCTTGTTGAGTTAACTAGGTACCTTGTGAACTGAAACGCAAACTAAGGAAAAGCTGAAAGAGGAGCAGCATCACGTTGAATTAGCATGCCTGAACCTGGTTTATACTGGCGGTATCACTTCCTAAACTTGCTGTTTTTGATGATTGTGTGAATGTTATACAATGCTTGTTTGCTGAACTAGTGCTAGCTGAATTGTTATATCACTGTGCATCTATTATCTCAGCAGAACTCGTGTCTGAATGCTATCGACCCGGAGTCTGATTGCTAATCTTAATAACTGTGCAATCCCTTTTTCCCAGATTTGCGCATTGCTACTTGTCCGACAGTCATAACATGTTGAGTGATGTTCTTAAATTGATTTCCATGAATGCTTGTTGAACTAGTTTCTTTGCTGAGTATTATCCAACCCTGCGACATATAGCATATGTGTGCTTGATTCTGTGTCACTGAGAGTAAAACTTTTGCTAGCTGAAATTCAGTTTCGCTGCACTAAATCTGTGTCTGTTTGAATATCTGAATCCTTGAATCTGATTATCATTTCAATAAATCCTTGTTCCCCTGAGCTGCACATCACTGCTTTGCTGATCATTACATCATTTTGAATTTGTGCACAATTCCGAATTTAGTTTTTGATTCCCATAAACATGATCCTGTGAAGTTGATTAACATTTTTACGTGCTGAAATTGCCATCTAACTGAGTTGTTCTCGATTTTGGGACAAAAATACTGTGTCTGTGTGTATGCATCTCTAGATCTGATTGTCAGTCTGATAAGCTTCAGTTGTGGCCTGACTTGAGCACTTGTTGTTAATCTTGGGTGTTATAACATAGTTTTTGGCCTGTATCCTAGACTGCGATAGTGACCAAACTGCATACTAGCCCTCGTCAACAATGCCTATCTGAAATCCCAATTTTTGGACTAACCCTTAGTTCCCGCAACAAGCTTAGTGTCAGTAATTTATACACTTTGTGAAAAAATCTGAGCTAGCCTTCAACAGCTTCATCTGTTATCTGAGTGAGTCATGTCAGGATTTTGGTCTGCAACTGGGGATGAAACCAAATCCATTAGAGAGCTTGCTTACGGGCATGCTTCACGTTATGAACCTCCCACAGACCATGATGTCAATAGTTATGGGGATTATTATGGACAATTTCATAGTCTTGAGCCTCAACACATGGACCCTAATAATTATTCGCACATGTATCATTCGCCACAGGGAGAAAATGAACATTTTTATAATACCCAGCTCACACACTCATCACTTTTGGATCAGTTAGAAGCTCAATTCACTGCTTTAGAAATGCATGTATATGATAAATCTGTCACATCTATGTCATCTAGGCAAGTTGAACTTTCCGTTTGCGTCGTTTGTGGCTGCACAAGTCATTTAACTGAGCACTGCCCTGAAATTCATGCTTTTAGGCAATATAGGGAAGACCATGTTAACTCTTCCTATCAAATTTATGAGAACAACCCCTATTTTCAGACTTGTGACCAAGAATACATAGACGACCCAAAATTTGCATGGACTGATAACCATCTCCAAGGTAATCCATATGGACAAACTTCTGAATTTCCTTTCTGTAGTAACCCTCATGATCAACCATGTATTGAATACCCATATGATATGAGGATACCTACTGTTGAAGACTCTCCTTCCATGAAAAAAATTAATGCATATTTAGATATGATTTTGTTTCATGTACAAAAGGAAGGAAGGGAGGAATGTCGACAGGAAATGTTTGTTTCTCCAAAGGAACTCCATTCTGAAAATAGTGTTTGTTACCCTACTATTGAAAATTTTAATGCTTATTCACCTACTTTGGAGGTATATGTACAGGTAGAAAACATTAATAGTTTGGATGAGGTAAGATTTTCATGTATTTTTGATGATGATGATGATATGGTATTAAATGAGGTTGTCACTTGTGAAGATAGAATTCCAGAGTTTCACAACTCTGAAACATTAGAACACATTGTCGAAGCCTCAACTGCTGGTAATTCCTTTGATCCTCATACATCTCAGTCGTTAAATGCGGGTGATATTATTGATGACTTGGAGCCTGTACAATTATTTTGTGAACGAAAGCATGACAGACAACTTGTGTCTGACTTAGGTAATGTTGAATCTTATGTTGACACTAATGATCTTATGCATGAAAATATAATTGATGTGTCTGATTCTCTACCTAGGTCACGGTATGATGTCTCTTTTGATTTCCCTATGCATGAAACTAAAGTTTTGAATGATGCCGATGATAGTGAATTGGGGTTTGAAGAATCGTTCTATGAATGTGAGCATGATTTACCTGTTTCTGACTTAGGGAGAGTGTGTGATGGTACTAATGATATTAAATATGACAACAACTTAAATGTGCCTACTTCTTTGCCCATGTCACAAACTGGTAATTTTGCACCCAACCTAGATTTGGTTTGTAACAACATTGTAAAACCAACTTTTCTAAGAGGACCTAATCTAGCTAGGACTGGAACTGTGTGCCTCCCAAGTCCTCTTGGACTATTTTGCAGACAAGTATAATGTTTTTGAGGAGCCACAGTTGGAATGCGCTCTTGTTTCTCTGTCCATTCTTAACACAGTTCATTTTGAACTAGACCTTGTGCATGATGAACCTCCAAAACTGCGAGATTTAGTGCCCAAAAGTATATCCGTTGAAAAATCCAGGTTTGGGGGTAGCCCATTTTGTTTTGCAGTCTCACTTGCATTTATGTGTTATTATAAATGTGTGAGGATGTTAAATTTTCTGCACTCTGTCTTTTGGGTTGATCCTCAACTCTTTCGATTGTTGGTGTATGGTGAAATTTTCTTGTATATAATCCAGTAAGTAATGTCATATTCTTTTTATCTTGAATCAGTTGGCTTTCTTTTTCTTTTGTATTGTGCTAATCCAATATGATCTTAGCTGAAAATGTTGGATTCTAGCCATGAATAATGAAGCTCTAATCGCGCTTTCGCCGACATCCCAGAATGTCTTCCCTTTTTTCTACTCAGCATAGTTCTCATGGTATGTTATAATTCTTATCATCTGTTGAAACATTGAGGACAATGTTGATTTAGGTTTGGGGGAGTATTTGGCATATAGATTTTTTTTAGTCTTTTGCATTTTATAAAAAAAAAAAAAAAAAAAAAAATCAAAATTTGCATAAAACCTCCAAATTTTAGAGATCTTAGAGTCGCTAGCATGCTTCTAGCTATGTTTACATAGAGAGTCTGACCGAAATAACTGAACTTGGAAGTACTGGAGAACACAATCGGGTTTCTTCGTTGTCTGAGCGTTAAAGTTGGATTTAACCATGCCGGTGGGCAAATTAGGTGCTGCAAATATATTTAGTAGTAGAGTTGTGATCACCCTTAGTGGAGACTACCTATTTTTACATCAAGCGAGGCACCGACCTTCAATTTTTGTGACTATCTAAAAAGTCCTTTTAGAGTGTGTGTCACCGTACGTAAATTCCTGGTAGGAATGGTGAGCTACCCAACTTCGCACCACTTTCAGCACTATTTTTGATCTCTTGAGTGCCAATTCCGTCAATCATGAGGATGACGTCTAAAGATGAAAACTCCTTCTTGTAGTTTGATTTGCCGTTAGCACCATTCTCTATCTCGACAACATCAACAGATCCATAGAAATACATCATCATCACCAGCAGCGCGACATCAGAAGATTTGAAGAAAGTTGAAATAGTCCAAGGTTTACATGCAACAATACAAGGAATAGAAAAAGTTCCTATTCAAAGTGAAGATACAGTACAAAGAGCAGAATTATATACACATTTGAAGAGGTATTTTAAAATAGCAAAAAAAAAAAAAAAGATGAGAATTAGTGAAGTTATGAAATCAAGACAATACAGGTGTAGGATCAGAATATCGCA
>JAJJWW010016326.1:0-25475 GCA_023531295.1 Papaver armeniacum | reverse complement strand
AATCATTAAAGGGCTCGCGAGAATGTCTCGAGAGAAGGTAGCGAGCCTGCAAATCATTAAAAGGCTCGCGAGAATATGAGCCGTATGTGAGTCATCATCCATTATGTAAACACCTATATAAAGAGGAGAGGGAGAGAGAGAAAGGGAGGACACTTTTAGGAGGAGAGAGATTTTTAGAGAGATTTATTTTCTTTATCATCTTCTTCCCCAAATAATTAGATCTAGACCTCTAGAAAATATCCATTAATGGAGATTCTCAATGTAATTCAAATGTAACCTCAACAATCATAGTGAAGAATCGTGGATGTAGATCACATTGATCGAACCACGTAAAAAATCCTTGTGTCCATTTTACAATTTTAGTATTTTTATCTTCATTTTCATATCAAATAAGTTTAGATCTAGAAATTATTATCAAGATATAGTGAGGGGTGTAGTGTGGGATTTCCTGCAACTACATATGCGCTAGAAACAGGGACCTAATCTTGTTGGTTCAAGAAAGTTTAAGAAAGTTAGCAATTATTGGTGATGAATTTAATCGGATCTCGGAAATACAAGGGAAAATATAGAAGTTTGAGCGAAAGAGTTACATTAGCAGACAACAAAGTCCGGATGCACATGATGCAAGGAGCAACTTGGGTACAAGATGAGGTGGAAACCTTAAATAGCGTTGCAATGAATTAACATCGGGAAGATGATGACAACAACTCGGGAGAAGAAAAATTAACAACTTATTTAATGAAGTAACGATAAGATTCTTATTTTCGCCAACGGCATCAACTCGAGAGATCAACTCGGGAGCATCAAATATCATTAATGAAGACAAATGAGTTATCATATGATAGTTAGAACATTGCAATCATCAATTACCAATGAGGAGAAGAACATGGAGGCATTAGAGATGAAACTCATCAGGTTCCATCGGGTCAACATAGGCAAAATTATCAAAGAGTAAAGAAGCGAGGTTTCCTCCACAGAACTTCCTTTGCAAGTTTATTACGTCATCAAGCTTCTATGAGAATGAAAGCACTGTGACCTCAGTTCAACAAGGAGGATGCATGAAAAAGACTTCATCGTAGGAGATAAAAACAGAGAATCATGGAGCTTCGGTTCAACAAGGAGTAAGCCTTGCGAAGACGTAAAGAAGCCGCGAGCAACGCAATCAATAAAGGCGACGAGCTCGCAATCGTCCATGCTGACAATGAAATGTACGGTGATACAATTGCCTAACGAGCAAAACCAACAAAGTCAGCTAATTCTTGAAGATACGAAGAAGATCGAAAGAATATTAAGAGAGCAAACTCAGTTCTCATCAATTTAGAACCAAGTTTACTTCGCAGCCTGCTGCAACCGTTACCTCGCAAGAGAAGAATGATAAGATATCAAGAGGCACAATATCTCAGCAAAACAGTAAAGACATGATGAGTCTTTAGCAAATGATCCAATAACTTGGTCGTCTAATAACTCGCAGCACATGAAAATTGTGAAGAAATTCTTTTCTCATCTAGATAAGAAATTCTTTTCAGTAGTTTACTTCCGCAAACAGCCATCAATGGCATTGCCAACAGTGAAGAAATATAAATATCTTGGTGTTTGTTGCCGGGAACAAGCTTAATATGAACAAGTTTAGTATGATCACAGCAATCATCAATTGGTAAAGAAAAAGTTTATGCAGTTTCAAGAGGTAACCAGATTTTCTTAGTCAAAGCAACTGGAGAAGAATAACGGTACGAAGGGGACCAAATCAACGAAGTTTAGGGATTGAACCTACCATTTCCCATGGACATCAACAACTCTCATAAACGGCGAAGAATGCAACTTCAAATAATGAAAGTCACTAAAAGCAAAAGAATACAGACGGCGAGAATTTATTATGTAAGCTTCGCAGGAGTAACCAAGGGCAGAAGAAAGACAACTTCAAAGACTTTAAAAATGTGTAAAGCAAGCGAACTTCAAATACTTCAAAGACGAACAGGGAAATAACATCAGTCATCCAAAGAAGAGCAAAACAAAGAAATCTGGCAAGGCCATCCAATCTCATCCAACAGTGGTAACAGGCACATATAGAACTCAACCAAGCGTCGCAAGCAGCATGAAAGAATCAATATGAATCAGGAAGTGAAAAAATTACATCAACAGACTCAACAAAGTAGGATTGATGACAACCAGCAACACGAGTAGTAGCGAATGAGCAAAGGAATTGATACGTCTATCATCAGCCAGTTGATTCTCTCCCGACACAACGAAACAATAGATCACTTCGCCAACACATCAGGCTTGCGAGTATAACAAAGCAATAAATCACTTCTCCAGAATCTCATAAGTAAGTCGCGAATCCATAATCTGCCAAGACATGATCGAAATCATTACTATGAGCGGAGTAAAAATGAGTTTATCGTAGCATTGATGATACTCCATCAACAAGATTCTAAATGAAAGCCAACTTTTATGATGATTCTTCAACGACAACTTCAAGCACATGTGATTATTTGCATATTTATCAACTAATATCAAGCTCGGCTATTGTTCTTCGTAAAAGCAATCGAAAAAGAAACAACATTCAAAAGGTTATTAAGGCATCATCAATTCCGAAGCAATCAGAAAAAGAAAAGAAGCGATACTGAAATTTTACGTGAAGAAAACTTCAGGGAGCAATATGAACTCGAAACCAGATTAAACCAGATTAAGTACCACCATTCAAAAGAAATATTCTCCAGCTAAAAAGAAAGTATTCTTCGTAGAAATATTTTGAACTTATATAGACCATAGACATTTCATTTCGCAAACAACAATACACACGGTTGGTCTGGGCGGTAGAATACAAACATGAGGACGCGGGTTCAAGTCTCGCCGCTAGCCTATTTATTTTTGCTGCAGCATCTATTCATTCAAGAGGGACTGTTAAAGAGTGTTGGGCGGTGTCTATACACTTCAAGAGACACTCTCGCGGAAGAATTTCGTCCAAGCCCAAATCGCTCAGGCCCACTAAAAGCAAGCCAATCTATTTCACGCAGCCCACAACCGCTAATCTACTTCGCAACAACATCTTAGTTCGTAATTTTGACCTTCGCAAATGTTTAACTTACGAATGTTCGCAGAATGAACACTTCGCAGATGTTCGTCTACCTCGCGTAAATGTTTACTTCGCAACACATTTGATTATTTCAAAGAAGAGAATGGGAGATTATTTCGCAACATATTTCGCAAGAAATGGTTAGAACAGTTATTGTGACGCAACATTATACAAGACGTTGAGATCAAGAGTTAATTTCACAAGACTTCATTTCTTCTTTCTTCTCAAATTTCAAGCAAATCAAACCACAAAAGCTAAGTACCGCTTTCCTGGAACACTTTATCTTTACAGAAATCAGAAGAGATTATCAAAGATCAGCGAAATTACAAAAGAGCTTATATGCAGAAGAATCAACAAAATAATCGATATAGAGGCAAACCTACTATGACGAAATCGAATTTCGCAAGAGGCAAAAGTACCTAAAGTGCGTCGTAGTAGGGGGTACCTATTGCATATGAAGAAGAATCAATAAAATAACCAGAATGGGACGAACCTTTATGGCGTACACCCTAGTTCGCGAATAACATTTCGTAAGAGGCAAATGTAAGACCTAAAGTGCGTCATATAAGGGGGTATCTCTCGACATGGCTCGGGGGAAGGTTACACCGCTCCCGAAGCCTGAGTCATGGAAATTTGGGGCCCATGAAAGCCTATCCTAAGAGGTACCTTGGATTCCCAACTATATATATAAGGTTATACCCTGGTTGGGCGACCGAGGGTCTCTTCCAAGGAGTCGAGTGTATGCTCAAGGCGCCGAGGTACACGGTTGAGCCGAGTGCCCGGATGGATGAACCTACCGGCCATTCTTGGCAAGTCTTGGCATATGTTGCACTCGCCCGAAGAAAACTCCACTTAGGGTGCGGTCTCGTAACCATAAACCCTATAGGTATAAGGGATAAGAGGTGCGAAAACAACCTGGTTGTTGTTAAGACCGGATGGGAGGAGCTAGTCTTGTATGGCCGATGTTTCGCCTCCTTGAAGGGGCAACCAGGAGAAGATAAGGGCGGCACTCTCCACTAGGGAAGTGCCAAAAAAGACGCAAATGTCATGAGGCTTTGTTTTCGCAAGGAGACTTAGGCTTGTCATATTTGTGCAATGATCCTGAGAGGCAATAATACTAACGCGAGGGTAAGGCGAGATCAATGGGTCTATACACGAAGTGTGTGCAGGACGTCCCGCGATTTCGTCGCAAGACACAATGTCATGGGGCTCCATGTTCGCAAGGATATTTAGGCCTGTCATATTGTCGCAAACAAAATATCCTGCAGAGGCAAAAGTACTCGAGATAAGACAAGGTCAATGGGTCGGTACATGAAAGTGTAAAAACGTCCTCGCGATCTTGTCGCAATAAGAGATGGCAAAGTAAGACCTTTAACTAGGAAGGCCTTACTTAGAAGACCACACAAAAATGATAAGGCAAGATCAATGGGTCATTACGTGAAAATGTAAAGACGTCTTGCGATCTTGTCGCAATGATAAAATTCAACGTAAAGCAATGAAGAGATTAAACTATTGCATGAGCACAACGCAGGAGATAGAGGAAAGATAAGAATGAAGAAATAACTCACTCATTCAACACTTTTTCAACGATTCTACCTTCGTAGATAAAGAACAGAGGCAACAATGGATTACCGAAAAAACATCTTATGTTCTTTATTTTCTCGGCAAGAATCATTTCCAAAGAAGATGTTTACCAATGAACAACAAGAATCCTCACCAAAAATGGAATAATGACTTCGCATGAACAGAGGCAATACTTCTTATACTTCAAGGATTAATATTTCTTATCCACTTCGCAAAGTTTCAGAACTTCGCGAAAGAATAGAGCATAGCATGAGGCAAAGAACATGGAGCGAGAGTTTCGCATGATGGATTCGCAATACTTCTCGAAGGATACTTCATCCTTCTTATATATTTCAAGGATTAAGTACTTCATATACTTCTTCAAGGATACTTCATACTTCGCATAATTCAAGAAACGATACTTCATATATACTTCTCAAAGCTTCGAACTTCGCAAAGAATAGAGGCAAGTACGTACTTTTCAAGTCCGGTATTCTTCCGCTCGTTCCTTCATCAACAAAGACCAAAGATTACTAAACAACAGATTTTTCCTTAAAGATCGCTCTTCAAGCAATATTCAAGGAAAAAGAGGCAAGATGTAGGATTCAAATATCGCACAACATATTTTCTTAGCGTGCAAGATTCAATTATTTCCTTAACTCGCGAGAAGAGCTTGCGAGATTCATTATTTTTCATAACTCGCGAGAAGGTAGCAAGACTCGCGAGAGTGTCTCGAGAGAAGGTAGCAAGACTCGCGAGAGTGTCTCGAGAGAAGGTAGCGAGAGCCTGCGAAATCATTAAAGGACTCGCGAGAGTGTCTCGAGAGAAGGTAGCGAGAGCCTGCGAAATCATTAAAGGGCTCGCGAGAATGTCTCGAGAGAAGGTAGCGAGAGCCTGCGAAATCATTAAAGGGCTCGCGAGAATGTCTCGAGAGAAGGTAGCGAGAGCCTGCGAAATCATTAAAAGGCTCGCGAGAATATGAGCTGTATGTGAGCTGTCATCCATTATGTAAACACCTATATAAAGAGGAGAGCAGGAGAGAGAAAGGAGAGGACACTTTTAGGAGGAGAGAGATTTTTAGAGAGAGATTTATTTTCTTTATCATCTTCTTCCCCAAATAATTAGATCTAGACCTCTAGAAAATATCCATTAATGGAGATTCTCAATGTAATTCAAATGTAACCTCAACAATCATAGTGAAGAATCGTGGATGTAGATCACATTGATCGAACCACGTAAAAAATCCTTGTGTCCATTTTACAATTTTAGTATTTTTATCTTCATTTTCATATCAAATAAGTTTAGATCTAGAAATTATTATCAAGATATAGTGAGGGGTGTAGTGTGGGATTTCCTGCAACTACAGTGCCAATGGCGCGTACGGCCAAGTTGGCCTAGGTTGCACGGCTTGCAAGTTGGGCTACCAACGTACGTGTTTGGCATGTGCCAATGGCATGCGTGGCCAATTTGGATCATGGCCTGGTAAGAAAAGCTATCGGCGAGCGTGTTGGCATGTGCCAATGGCACGCTCGGCCATTAGGGCCATGCCCTGGTGAGAAAAGCTACCAGCGGGCGTGTTGACATGTGCCAATGGCATGCTCGGCCATTAGGGCCACGCCTTGGTGAGAAAAGCTACCAGGGCGTGTTGGCATGTGCCAATGGCATGCTCGGCCATTAGGAGCCACGCCGGGTGAGAAAAGCTACCGGCTAAGCGTGTTAGCATGTGCCAATGGCATGCTCGGCCATTAGGGCCACGCCCACAGTGAGAAAAGCTACCGGTGGCGTGTTGGCATGTGCCAATGGCATGCTCGGCCATTAGGGCCACGCCACAGTGAGAAAAGCTACCAGCGAGCGTGTTGGCATGTGCCAATGGAATGCTCGGCCATTAGTACCACGCCACAGTGAGAAAGCTACCCGGCCAGCGTGTTGGCAAATGTCTACAGCCAATAGGGCCACGGTTTGGTAAGAAAAGCTACCAACGATGCGTGTTGGCATGTGCCAATGGCATGCGTGGCCAATTTGGCCCTAGGTTGCCAGTTTGCAAGGCGCGGGTGCTACTTTTGCATGGCGCGGCTAGGGCCAAGGTAAGGGTGTTTGGCTTGGCATGGCATTACCAACGTAGCTAGGGCCAAGGCAGAGTGCGTTTGGCATGGCGCGGCTAGCTTGGGCTAGGTGTGGCTGGCATGATTTGCCATTGGCACAGAGGTGCGGATAGCATGGTTGGCATGCTTTGGCGCGTATGGTGTGGCTGGCATGATTTTCCATTGGCGCAGTGCGGCTAGCATGGTTGGCATGCTTTGGCGCGTTTAGTGTATGGCAAGGCATGATTTTCCATTAGCGCGGAGGTGCGGCTAGCTTGGGATAGGTGTGGGTGGCATGATTTGCCATTGGCACGGTGGTGCGGCTAGCATGGTTGGCATGCATAGCGCGTTTGGTGTGACTAGCATAGCTAGGGCCAAAGCGAGTGCGTTTGGCATGGCGCGGCTAGCTTGGGCTAGGTGTGGCTGGCATGATTTGCCATTGGCACGGAGGTGCGGATAGCATGGTTGGCATGCTTTGGCGCGTTTGGTGTGGCTGGCATTATTTGTCATTGGCACAGAGGTGCGGCTAGCATGGTTGGCATGCTTTGGCGTTTGGTGTGGTGGCATGATTTGCCATTAGCACAGAGGTGCGGCTAGCTTGGGCTAGGTGTGGCTGGCATGATTTGCCATTGGCACGGAGGTGCGGCTAGCTTGGTTGGCATGCTTTGGCGCGTTTGGTGTGGCTGGCATGATTTTCCATTGGCACGAGGTGCGGCTAGCATGGTTGGCATGCTTTGGCGCGTTTGGTGTCATTGGCATGATTTGCTATTGGCACAGTGCGGCTAGCTTGGGCTAGGTGTGGTTGGCATGATTTGCCATTGGCACGGAGGAATTAGGGTTTTGTTCGTTGTAACCCTAATTTGAAAAAATACCCCTATTAATTACCGACTACATGCATTAAATGTTCTAATAAATGTGTCACCTGACGACATTAGGTTATTTGGGGTTTTACGATTTTACCCTTTGTTTAAAAACCACCATCAACATTAAGTCCACGCTTAGCTCGGAGCAGGAGCTTTGTTGCGAGGTAAGCATAAGATGGTGACAAACTATCGCTGTTGGCAAATCGTAAAGAGAATTGAGGAGGCTTGTCGACCTTTTTATAAATAGGATTTGGAATCCTATTGCCTCGCGATTTTGCACAAATCGGGAGGTCAGCACGATTGGGGAGTCAACATCATTGAGAGACGGAAGTCAGGCGGCATTGAGAAGTTGGCGCGAGTTAGGAAACTGAAAGTGCTAGCTGGCGGGACCGGCGCAAGGTGGGGAAGTTGATCGTGCAAGCTGGCCCAGGACCGGTGTAAACAAGGAGGGAGTAGGTGTTTCTACGAATAGCAAAGTTTTCTTGTTTTGCCTTCCTTCACGCGCGGCAGCTTCAATCGAGGCATTATCCATGCTAAAATGCGGAAGCGTTATGTCCCTCATTGCCTCCTTTCCTTTTTTTAAGGTTATTCATACCCAACGTAATTGCATCATCTCCCTCGTTTGAGAAAGGGTTCTTCTTGTTAAGTTTCTCTCTTTGTCATGTCGCACGAGACGAATCATCTTCTAACCGACCCAGATTCTCCGTGAAGGCGCGAGGTCCGACTCTTGCGGAGCATCCCAACAAAGGTTATTCGGGTTAAGAAAATCATACCAGTATGTTTTCTTCTTTTTTTGGTGGACCGACGTACGCTTTACCGCTTGTTTGATGAATGGAAAATTTCCCTTTTGTGCGAGAGATATCCCGTTGGAGCATGCATTCTTGTTATCGGCGAGGATGACCTAGTCGTTCCCCTTCCTTCAAATCCAACCTTGTTGATCGCTTGGACTTGGAGAACACGATTTAGGGCTCTCTTGTCATGAATACCCCTATGCGGGTTTGTCGTTTGGGACTCGTATGAGGTGTCTCTCCTCCGATTATCGGAATGTTGGCGGTTTCTGCAGTGCGGAAAGAATTCGTGGTCCTTTATACGAGGATATGGAAGACATACGGCCATATCGCTACCGGGAGCGTAGTGAAGTGATGTTCGTCCGCCTTGGTTTTCGTAGTGAACCTCTTTTGCCAATGATTGCTTGAGATGGAGAATATGTCCATCCGTGCTTCGCTGCCCGAGAGTCGACCATTCAAAGGTGGGAGAACATGGTGTCCACCTGTGAATCCTTGGAGTTTAATATTAGGTTGGTTGCGGCATCGTCTCAATATTGTGAAGGTCGTGAGGCTGGTATTCTTGCTGGTGTGATTCCTGCCACAAAAGCCATCTTTGGAAGAGGATAAAGCTTTGGCCATGGAGTCTCGGAGGATTGAAGAGTTAACTCGAGATCCCGAACAAAATTTCACCTCATCGAAGGATGTTCATAGTTCCAAACCAAACACGGATGATGAATTCTTTGCTAAACCCCTCGCCCCTTTCGGAAGAATCACCCGATTTTCGTGCCAATTTTGTTAACGGTGGTGAACATGAAAAGAAGACACGTTCGGTTCGCCGAGAGAACACCATACGGTTCTATATTCATAAAGGGGTATATTCTTCTTCCGACATTGATTTCAGGATGTGTCAAATCCCATTGCGTTCTTTTGATAGATGGGTTGAGTTCTAGGTGAGTAAGGAGCACATAAATACTAACTTGACTCGAGCGCAGATTATTTATGATGTCAGAGCTTCAGGAAATCTCCGATTAGGAAGGATATCCCGGGCTTGGTTGCTTTCATCTCCCGATGGTGTTTGGACACCCATGCGATCATATGTAGATGGGGTGAAATAACTTTCTCCTTGGAGAGTGTGGCTCTCTTGCTTTGAATCTTCCTAGCAGGGAATCTTAATGTCCGATTGTGCTCAAGGTGAGGAGAGGATGCGGGATGACCTTGCCGCTAAGTTGGGAGATTTCGCTCGAAAAAGACTCCACCTGCGAAGTCGAAGGATTAAATGGGAAGAGGATGAAAGGTGCTTTTACAGGTGGTGGATATCTCAATGGTTTCCCGGACAACCGAACCTAAATGAAACGCATGATCTTCATGTTGCAGCATTTTTGGCTCTCTGGTTTGTCTAAAGACATTTTTGATGACCAGTTACGGCAAGAAGGAAATAAGACCAGAGTTGCTAGTGATTCTTGTGAAGCTAGAAAAAAGGTGAAATTATTCCCATTGGCAAGCAATTCCTTGGTTCCTGTATGTACATCCGGATCACCTAGTTGCGAACATGCGAGTTTCGAATGGTTTCATGAAAGTGGATTCATATGTGCACGTTGCTTTTCTCGCAAGCTTTGGTTATGGGAGCACTTTGAGAAGTATGCTCCGAAACCGTTGCCTTCGATTCCATGAGTTGGGCGGCTCTCGAATTCTTCGATGGGTGAACAAAGCGTCCAAGAGTTGGCATGAGCTTGGTTAGTCTTCTCGATAAGTCGCATGAAATTAGTTTTCGCCCATGGGAGCCGGTCCATAGGTCGGTGACTCAAATTGACACCTTTGCTTCCTCTCCGATCATGTCTTTGTCTTCGACGACAACTTGAGTGTTGGTGAAAACTTGTTTATTCAAAGCTGCATGTCCGGCTATATGCCGTCTTTCTTCATGGGGTCTTTCCGAATAGTCGCTTACAATATTGGCCCTGCTTTGCTCGTCACATGGGTTTCGATCAAGGGATGCCTCTTGCTTACCGGTGGTGGTTCCTAAGGATTCATTGCATGCCTCCCTCAATGCCGGTGCCCTTGAGCCGGGTATCCGCCTTCCCCTTCTTTCAAACGGGAAGAGTAACCCGACGACTTTTGGCTATAATAAGTTACGAAAATACGATGAGTTCATTATGATCCAAGATTTTGTAAATAACGTGGTGGAGAATGTTCGTTGTAAACCTTCCTAGCGATTTTGAAGAATTATCCAATGTTGAGAGATCTTAAGCGAAAGTTGCACAGCAACTCGGAAAGTCCCCGGCAAAGGGAACGAGAACGAAGAATCGTCTTTGGCGTGTTAAGGCGGTTTCAAAAGATCCTCCCGCAGCTCTCGTGTATTTCAGTTCTTCCAATAACCCGAGGTATGTGTCGCCTCCTTGTTGGTTTGTCTCAAAACACGTGAATTTCTGCTTAAAACATGTGTCTTGTTTCTTCCGATTAGCCGGTAGTGTTAATGATTTCGCTGCCCTTGCACGTTGCCGAGAGGACGGCAATTTCTTCAAGAATTCCGTGACACTGAGCCTTCTCATAACGGTGATGAGTCAGAAAAAGAAGAAAGTTCGACAAGTGAGAGTGATTCCTCTAGCAGCACTGGTTCTTTTTCGGGAAGTGGTTCGGTGAGTTTCGCGCTTCTTTTTCTTTCTTCTTTCGTTTCTTATTTTGAAAAATGTCTAACTCAAGTTCGCAGGAGGAATCCGGTTCGTAGGGCGATTCAGGGTGGAGCCACACGAAAACTTGCCTTTGGTGACCACCGCCGGTGACTTGGAGATGGAGTTAGCCAATTGCCATGCACAGATGTGGTTCAAACGGTGGATGATTCTCTGATGTTGCTGCCGTAGACATGGAAAAAGACCCTTTGCGAGTCGTGAGGCCAGTTGCATGCGCCATTTTCGATCCCCGTACTTGGTTCCTTATCCGTGTCATGTCTTTGGTTGGCGGTTTCGAGCGTCTTTCGCTAAGTATGAGGCGTTGTACACCAGAATCTGGGAGAACTATGGACATATGGCCACAACCAAGAAGGTCACTAGTCGATTTACGCTGGTTAAAGCGTGTGGAAGAGGCTTTATCTTCCATCGAGGACATGCGTGAGGTGATTGGCCACACGTTTACGAAGACGTTATTGCCGACCGGGAGCACCATCGCGACGTGTGTGTAGAAAAGGAGTTCAACGCATCGTGGTTTGTCGAAGGCCTTGCCGAGATCCGAGTCGAAAAGATGCGACAATCGAAAGCCTTTATGCGAGAGGAGATTGCACGACGGGAGGTAGAACTCGAAAAGCTTTCCAAGATGTTAACTATGAAGAGAGCGGCTCTTGAAGATGCAAAGTTGACTTTCTCAAGAAGAGCAGACCTCTGTTGGATGATTTTCCTTGAATGTTTCTCTGTTAAACTTTCATTTAGGTTTTTTTTTTTTTTTTTTTTTTTTTTGAAAAAACATACTGGATGTCTGATAGGTGTAGAATACACCATATTTACTATCTAGTAGTTACGCTTTCTTTGCTATTTTTCTTGTGAATTATGCACTTTACGTGTGTTTTTGAGTTATTAGGTACTCTGGAGTCGCACGGAGGAAAAGAAGCAGAAATCATTCAAATTGAGTCGAAAAGGGTAAACCGGTCATTTCACAGGCAAGCGATATTCGGAGCCCAGTCAAATATAAGGGACAACCCTTTTGGATTCTAGTGAGAATTGCTAAAAGCACCCATGGGTGGTAATGGGCGCTCATACTATCAGATCTAGTTGGGTCGAGATTCTATTGTTTACAACATTTCTTTCAATTCTTCTTGAGTCGCAAATGGGGATTATTGTTGGAGAGTTGAATCGAGAGGAATATTGGTGGATTGATGATGAACCGGTGAAGGGTTATAAATCTAAGTCACTCACGGTGGATGTGTTCAGTTCACAAGAGTAGGAGTTCGAGTTCGATTCAGAGTTAGGGTTTCCGGTGATTTTGTTGATACTATCGATTGAAGATGATGGAGGAGTGTATGTTGAAGATAATGGTCGATTAACGGTGGGTTTGAGGTGAATTTGTGTATCACAGAAGGAATGGCTCGAATTAATGGTGGTTGAAAGATGAATTGAAGAAGCGAAAGCGTGGTCCGATGTTGCTGAGATGAATGATGGGTTTGTGAATATAATGGGTATGGAATTGAGAGGATGATAACTGAAATGGTTGTGTTAGTGAGCTGCAGACAAGGATTTGAGGTTGGCTGAAGATGAGATGAGAATTACAGTCTGGGGTTGATTCAGAATTGAAACTCAGAGTTGAGTTAGATTAAGAAGAAGAGATTGATGGGTTTGTTTATCAGGGACTGATGTTGTCTATAATGGTTGCTGCCAGGGTTTGATGATGTGTGGACTCAGAGAGGATGATTCTGAGATGTATGGGTTGTGGCACTGAGATTGAGGAGTGCGAGTTTTGTTGCGGTGAAGGCAAGGGAAATGGAGGTTTGAAGTTGGGTCCTAGCAGGAGCTAAAGATGAACTAATGAAGCTAGATGTTTGCTGTCGATTGAGAAGCTCATGCCATATAGGGAGTGACGTTGTTTGCAGGTTGGGTGTTGGTGTTATGTTACTACATTGAAAGGGTAGTTGAGTCTCTGATGTTCAAATGAAGCTGATGCTGTGAAGAATGAATGTTTAATGAGATGGAGTTATGAACTGATGCTGCAATGTAGAATGGATAATGGAAGAAATTGCAGCGTGGTTGAGCTGTGATGAAGTGAAGCACCGAACCTTAGATGTATGTTAGGATGAATGATTGCAGGGATTGATGGCCAGAGGTGATGAGCTGAGATGCAGCTGGAACTGATGTTGTGGCCAAGGGATTGGATGAATGGTCTGAGCTTGGCATTACCGGTGGAGTTGTGAATTGTGTGCACAATGGATGAAGCGCAATTGTTGCACAGGGAGATGGCGGTTGTGTAGAGCTGGAGTTTATGGCACTGGTGGCCTGAGCTGAGCTAAAGAAGCTACAGACAATGGAGTCTTAGGCTTGAGATTGTTGAGTGATTGTGTTGGCATTGGAGCTCGAGTGCTGAGCTGTTAATGGGAATGGAGTTGTACCTGTGGTGTAACAGGTGATAAATGACCAACTGAAGCATTGGAGGAGTTGAGAAGATGAAGGGTTATATTGCATTGCTGCTGGAGAAATTGGTTGGGATATATGAATGATATGCAATGGTGTTACAGGGATGTTGATTTGATGAAGGATGTTGCAGTGCCCTTATGGCTGTGACTAAGCTTGTGAAGCACAATGATAGTGCAGCACAGCTATGGCATGAGTAATGGCCTATGCCAATGCCACTCAGTCCAATCAGCCAGAGATCTGACTTAGCTGACTAGAACCAGCTGATCCAGACCCTGACTCACTTGACTCAGTGAGCTGACCCAGTTGACCCGACCGATCCGACCCAGTTGACCCGACCGATCCGACCCGTTGACCGGTGACCGGGCGGACTTTGCCGGTCACCTGAGATACTTTCCGGTGACTTTTCCGGTCAATTTCCGGCCATAATCCCAGTTTTCCGGCAACGAATTTTGGACATATTTTCACATGGGTCTTTCTCACATGGGTTTGGTGGACCACTTGGAGATGGGTTTTGAGAAGACCTAATATTGGAAGGAGTATCCTTTATGGAAATAGAGAAACATATAAAAGAGAGGACTTTTACCTAATTGAGGATATCTTGGATCTTTTATTATTATTTTTTTAGCCTCTACTTTGTTTTCTAGGGTTTAAAAACATGAAGTCTTTTCTCTTTCTTCTTGTTATGAACTCCATGAATATGAGTTAGAGTTTTATTATTGGTTATGGATTAGTTGGATTTACAACCATGAATTTTGTGCAATAAATTAGTTTTCTCTCATATTATCGTTTATGATTCACCATCAATATTGTTACATGAGTTGAATGCTATTTAGTCGAGTCGCGAATCGATTAAGTTTGTTTTCATCTCTCTTGCTAGATTAGGATTTATTATACGCAAAAGTGATAATTCCGGATTGCAAGTAGCATAAATATGATTATAGTTTGTAGTGATATATTCTTATGATCATATGTGAACCATAACCTTTGTTAAATCGGATTAGTGCTTTTACACGTTCGATTGCTTTGATTGGCCTGATTTCATAGAACCTAATGCATCTAGGGAATTAAACTTGATTAGTGCTTTTACACGTTAGGTTGTTCCTTTAGATAGAATTCATATTCGCATCTTTTAATGTGTTTGTTGATGACATGAGGAGATTTGCGGGATATACTTGCGATCAAGGTATTCTAGGGTCTTTGATAAAAGTTGAGATTAAATATCAATTCTAATTATTGTGTTGAAAACATGTTTGTGAATGAAAACGAAATCCATGACCAATACTTTCTCATCCGTAATTTGACTCGTTTACTTTTCTTTATTTGCTTTTATTTTATTTTATTACATAAAATCAGAAAATCTCCCGGTGTTTTATATAGGAAACCATAACAATTTGACAACCTAGACCTCTCTGTGGGATCGATCCTTTCTTGCCCTTGCTTCATTATATATTTTGAGTAGTAAGAAAGTGTAATTATATTTGTGTCGGTGACAACCGGTCAAAATTTTTGGCGCGTTGCTTGGGAGGCAAATGTTGTTAATTGTTTTTGGTTTCTTATTTTTGTTTTTAGTTTTTGTTTTATTTTTCTTATTTCTGGTTTTTAACCTTGGTTTGAGAATTTTATTTCAGGTGCTTGTTTCTCATGGAAGGAGCATACTACATGGATGGATACGGTTTTCAACAACCTCAACAATACGAAAACTACCAATTCCATGGGTATAATCAAAACCAATTCATTGGTTATGACCAATATTCCATGGAACCTTATGGTTTTCCTCAACAACCTTATGGAGGGTATGTGTGTGAACAACCACAAGGATGGGAGGATTCTTATGCTCGTGAACAAAAAGTCTCTAACTTTATAGACAAAGTTTCCACCTTTTTACAAGAGGAATTTCAAAAATCTAAAGAGACTACAAACGAGCAACTCCAAGAACTTCGTGAAGGTATTTGTAGCTTGCGAAGAGGCATTGATCAATGCAAGGAAGATATGGATAATTCTAATATGCATATGGTTTGTGATGAATATTTGATTGATGCTAATGTTGAGAAAGGCCAATCCTTGGGCACTTTCGTTGATAATTGTGTAGTTAACTCAACTCTTGATCGTAATAATGATCATTCACCTATTCAAAAGGATGAGTTAGAGATTAGCAACACTAAATTCAGCGAGAACCAATCTTATGTTGACTAGATAGTGACGGTGATTATGATACATTGCTTGAAACAACTCATGGTGACATCTCCGAGGAGTCTTTTTGGGATCAAGATGAAGACGAAGAGGAATATGTCGACACTTGTGTAGATTACTCAAGCATTGATCTTAATAATGATCAAGAGCCTATTCAAAGGGTGGAGCTTGAGGATGATGCATTTTCGAGTGTTCTAAAAAAGTTTCTTATAATAAAATTTGGATCCGCAAAAGAGTATGTGCCTTACAACAATAAGGAGGAATATGTTGAGAATGAGACCGTTATGACCACTATTGTGGAAGACCCAATTGAGCTTGCAAAGGATTGTAATGATGATGTCTATGTCGACACTTTGGTTACGGCGAGAAACGGATGAAGAATGGTTGCAAGGTTTAATAGAGGACCATGATATAAAAAGAGGTGAATAATTCACTTGAGTTTTTTAAGGATGAAGAGGATTCCGTAATACAAGAGATTGTGCAAGGTTTGTCTAAACCCGTTGCCTATTGTTTCTTCTCCTTTACCTCTTATTGGTTTGAATGTATGTGCTTGAGAATATTGTTGAATGACTTTGTTTCTCGTTTTCCGCATTAGAGATACTTGATTCTCATACTATGCGAGGTTATGGAACAAGAAACCGTGGATGTACAGACTTCTATATTCTTTATACACTTCCAAGTGTGGACAAGAATAAGTGTGGGGAAGCTTTTATCGGTTCATAGCTTCACTTTTTGCTTTATTGTACTAATATTTGTGTGAAGCTAGTGTTTGCAAAACAGGTTCTATGGAAGGATCCTCAACTTTTGATTGTTGGTATATGGACGATAACAAAAGAGTCGGTGACGACTTTAAACCAAGCGCTAAATGGGAGGCAACCCATAGGTTTTGTATTTTAGTCCCTTTTATTTTTTGTTTTTTATTGTTTTCATATCATATTTGCATCCCCATATTTAATTTCATTGAGTCCGAACCTATCTTAGAAGAGAATTATGACGAATACCTTTTCGTCGAAAAAATTCAGACGCACGTAGTTCAATGACAGACCATAAGCTGTCGACCGTTTATCGAAACACTTTGTGCCCTTTTGACACTCGTAGAAAACACGTAGATGAACAACTTTTGTGAAATGGAGTTTTTTCCAAATTCCTTACCAATTACGATTTTTGCGTTTTATCATTTGTTACGTCGAATTCGAATTTTCGGTTTTACACATTGAGGACAATGTGAAGTTTAAGTGTGGGGAGTCTTTTGCATATAGAGTTTTTAGCCTTTTTGAGTCAAAATTTTCAATTTTTTTTTGTATATATTTGAATAAAACTCCAACTTATGGTTAGTTTAGAGTCACATAGTATACATGTCGCTAGATTACATCGAGAATCTCATAAGAGTGAACTTAGAGATGACAGAACATGATCGGGTTTCTTAATTGTATGAGAGTTAAAGTTGGATTTAACCATGCCAGTGGCAAATAAGGTGCAGACTGAATTCGGTATTAGAGTAGTGGTCCCCTATAGTGGAGACTACCATGTTTACATAATGTGAGGCACCGACCTTCAATTTGTACTGTCTAAATTTGTGCTTTTTAGAGTGTGTGTCACCGTACGTTAATTCCGGTAGAATGGTGAGCTACCCAACCTCCCACCATAGAAGCACTATTTTTGATCTCTTGAGTGCTATTTTTATCAATCATGATGGTGACATCGAATTGCTAACTTACATACCACTTGTAATCTTGTTCGCGATTAGCACCATCCACCTTATCTCTCTCTACACCAACAGGTCCATAGAAACACTATCATCATCAACAAGAGGAGTATCACAAATTTGAAGGAAAGTTGAAGACATTCAAGGTTTACAAGCAACAATACAGAATTGAGCAAATTTCAGACTTTATTTACATGAGCGGGGATTATAAAGATGAGAGTTCGAGAAGTTTATGATATCAAGACATACAAGTTGTGAAGAATCAAGTGGTAAAATACTTACACCGTGGCCTTTGTATTTTATTTTATTTTGTATTTTACTTTCTCTTGTCTTAAAAAAAAAAAAATTTAAATTAAATTATAAAAAAAAAAAAAAAAACGAAAATTAGAAAGAAGGTAGGGTTTATGGGTTTTCGGACAGACAGAAGGCAGTTTTTAGTTGCCTACAAGCAGCACATGCGCAGGATTTCCTTCTTGCTATCCCGATTGAGGGCCTTGGGCAGAAGATGTCCCCCTTGGAGTACCGGTCCATCCTTAAATACAGGTTAATGATTCCCCTATACCCTTCTGATTCTCGGTGCCCTGCTTGCATTACAGGATGCTTAGACGCATACGGGGAACATGCAGTTCATTGTAAGGTAGATCCTGGTTTTAAATATAGACATGATCATGTGAGAGATATCTTATATGATGTATTATGGAGGGCCGGTATTTCAGCAAAGAAGGAGGCGCCGGTCAACTTTCTGACTGATCCTCTTGAAGGGAGGTCAACACTCAGGCCAGCAGATGTTCTTATTTTTTTGGGTGGGCCAACGGGAAAACATGCGTGTGTTGATCTTTACAGGAGGTTTCTCCATTAGTAGGCATCGGACAAAGCTCTTTCACGGTTGGACCAGAAGCTTCAAAGTTGCTTCGAGTAAGATAGCAAAGCATGAAAAGGCGTGTATTGATAATGGACATGCTTTTATTCCCTTTGCCTTTGACACTTTTGGATATTTAGCGCCAGAGGGCTGGTTGGACTTCTAGCGAGTTCAAAGAGTCATGCACAGTAATGTCATGACTCCTGATTCGAGAGAGTTTGTGTTTAAGAGGATAGGGTTTGCTATTCAAAAAGGGCTAGCGGCGCAGCTTGTTGCTCGCTTGCCTGCTATGTAATAATGATGGATTGAGTAATCTTGATTAATATTTAATTAAAGGACTTCTAAATTAGAAAAAAAAAAAAAAAAAAAAAAAAAAAAACACAAGAGAAAAATTTTAGGTTTGTTAATAGTTTTTATTATTTTTTTTTATTTTTTATTTAAAAAAAAATTAAAAAAAAAAAAAAACGAAAATTAAAAAAAAAAAAAAAGAGAAGAAAAAAAAAAGAAAAAAATATTTTGGGTTTGTATAGTTTATTTTTAGTTTTGTATTCTTTCAATTAAGCCAATGGAAAGAAGGAATATCTACAAAGAAGTTTCAAGCAACAAGGAATTTGAGGGAAAGAATCACATTGTCGAGATTCTACAAAGTTCAAGAGTTATCATCAAGAGTTGAAGACCGAAGACGAAGATGAAGACACCGATTGAAGACCGAAGACGTTTGTATGGATGTTGTGAGAGTGGTGCTAGCTGCACGTCGAACGGATAATGAGGTAAGTAAGCATATTCCCACCTTCGTTAAATGGTTGATTTCCTTTCGAAGAGATCGTCAGAAAAATGGGTTTTCAAAAATATATAAAAATGTGGGTTTTCAAAATACTTCGGAGGGTTTACCTTCCTACCATTCAACGTGTCTCAGGATTCTCTCTTCATTCCAACCTGGACACAAGTGTGACCCATAAAGAGTTGTTTATTATTGAGAGCAATTTCATAAAACCCTTTCTTGTGGCAAGAGTCGAGACTTTTGATCACTCCGAACCCGAATTTTAGTCGAGAAGGGATGGTTATCTCTCTCTCAATTTTTAAGAATGAGATTGTGTTCATTTATGTGTCTAACTTCTTATGACTAGTGTGCAGAATCTCTATGTCTTCTTAGCGCGTTGGATACTATCATTACGGAGAACTAGTAAGTTGGAAAAATAGGTTTTGTGGGTATATCTCTAGTAAACCCTCACGAGACTATAACTCGTCCACTAGGGACACCTAGGGGTTTAAAGGCTTGTTATTTATGCTTGAAAAGTGACCGTAGCCTCGACGACACGGAGTTGTTGTATTTTATTGTTTTGTTTGATTTGCTCGAGGACTAGCAAAGTCTAAGTGTGGGGGGAATCGATAGGTGTAGAATACACCATATTTACTATCTAGTAGTTACGCTTTCTTTGCTATTTTTCTTGTGAATTATGCACTTTTACGTGTGTTTTTGAGTTATTAGGTACTGCTGGAGTCGCACGGAGGAAAGAAGCGAGAAATCATTCAAATTGAGTCGAAAAGGGTAAACCGGTCATTTCACGGCAAAGCGATATTGGAGCCAGTCAAATATAAGGGACAACCCTTTTTGGATTCTAGTGAGAATTGCTAAAAGCACCCATGGGTGGTAATGGGCGCTCATACTATCGGATCTAGTTGGGTCGAGTTCTATTGTTTACAACATTTCTTTGAATTCTTCTTGAGCCGCAAATGGGGATTATTGTTGGAGAGTTGAATCGGAGGAATATTGGTGGATTGATGATGAACCCGGTGAAGGGTTATAAATCTAAGTCACTCTGGTGGACGTGTTCGAGTTCACAAGAGTAGGAGTTCGAGTTCGATTCGAGTTAGGGTTTCCTATGATTTTGTTGATACTATCGATTGAAGATGATGGAGGAGTGTATGTTGAAGATAATGGTCGATTAACGGTGGGTTTGAGGTGAATTTGTGTATCACGTAAGGAATGGCTCAATTAATGGTGGTTGAAAGATGAATCAAGAACGAAGCGGTGGTCTGATGTTCTTTAGATGAATGATGGGTTTGTGAATATAATGGGTATGGAATTGAGAGGATGATAACCAAATGGTTGTGTTAGTGAGCTGCAGACAAGGATTTGAGGTTGGTCAAGATGAGATGAGAATTACTGATGCAGGGTTGATTCGCATTGAAACTCGAGTTGAGTTAGATTAAGAAGAAGAGATTGATGGGTTTGTTTATCGGGGACCTGATGTTGTCTATAATGGTTGCTGCACGGGGTTTGATGATGTGTGGACTCGGAGGATGATTCGAGATGTATGGGTTGTGGCACTCGAGATTGGAGGAGTGCGAGTTTTGTTGCAGTGAAGGCAAGGGAAATGGAGGTTTGAAGTTGGGTTCTAGCGGAGCTAAAGATGAACTAATGAAGCTAGATGTTCTTGTCGATTGAGAAGCTCATGCCATATAGGGAGTGACGTTGTTTGCGGGTTGGGTGTTGTTATGTTACCGCATTGAAAAGGGTAGCTTGAGTCTCCGATGTTCAAATGAAGTGATCTTGGAAGAATGAATGTTTAATGAGATGGAGTTATGAACCGATGCTTTGCAATGTAGAATGGATAATGGAAGAAATTGCAGCGTGGTTGAGCCGTGATGAAGTGAAGCAAGAACCTTAGATGTATGTTAGGATGAATGATTGCGAGGATTGATGGCCGAGGTGATGAGCTGAGATGCACTGAACCGATGTTGTGGCCAAGGGATTGGATGAATGGTCCGAGCTTGGCATTACCGGGTGGAGTTGTGAATTGTGGTGCACAATGGATGAAGTGCAATTGTTGCACGGAGATGGCGCGTGTAGAGTCGAGTTTATGGCATCGGCCTGGCTCCCGAGTAGCTAAAGAAGCTGCATAATGGAGTCTTAGGATTGAGATTGTTGAGTGATTGTGTTGGCATTGGAGCTCGAGTGCCGAAATCGGTAATGGGAATGGAGTTGTACACAATGGTGTAACAGGTGATAAATGACCAACTCAAGCATTGGAGGAGTTGAGAAGATGAAGGGTTATATTGCATTGCTCTTTGGAGGAATTGGTTGGGATGTATGAATGATATGCAATGGTGTTAACAGGATGTTGATTTGATGAAGGATGTCATAGCACCCTTTATGGTCGTGACTAAGCTTGTGAAGCACAATGATAGTGCGGACAAAGGCTATGGCATGAGTAATGGCTATGCCAATGCCACTCAGTCAACTCAGCCGAGATCCGACTTAGCCGACTAGAACCAAATGATCCGACCACGCTCACTTGACTCGGTGAGCTGACCAACACCAGGACCGATCCACCCAGTTGACCCGACAAATCCGACCGTTGACCTATGGGATCGAAGCCTTTGCTTGGCCACCGAGATACTTTCCTAGGTGACTTTTCCCACAATTTCGCCTTTCCGACGACGAATTTTGGACATATTTTCTACATGGGTCTTTCTCACACATGGGTTTGGTGGACCACTTGGAGATGGGTTTTGAGAAGACCTAATATTGGAAGGAGTATCCTTTATGGAAATAGAGAAACATATAAAAGAGAGGACTTTTACCTAATTGAGGATATCTTGGATCTTTTATTATTATTTTTTTAGCCTCTACTTTGTTTTCTAGGGTTTAAAAACATGAAGTCTTTTCTCTTTCTTCTTGTTATGAACTCCATGAATATGAGTTAGAGTTTTATTATTGGTTATGGATTAGTTGGATTTCAACCATGAATTTTGTGCAATAAATTAGTTTTCTCTCATATTATCGCTTATGATTCACCATCAATATTGTTACATGAGTTGAATGCTGAATTTAGTCTAGTCATGTAATCGATTAAGTTTGTTTTCATCTCTCTTGCTAGATTAGATTTATTATACGCAAAAGTGATAATTCCTGATTGCAAGTATCATAAATATGATTATAGTTTGTAGTGATATATTCTTATGATCATATGTGAACCATAACCTTTGTTAAATCGGATTAGTGCTTTTACACGTTCGATTGCTTTGATTGGCCTGATTTCATAGAACCTAATGCATCTAGGGAATTAAACTGATTAGTGCTTTTTTACCGTTAGGTTGTTCCTTTAGATAGAATTCATATTCTCATCTTTTAATGTGTTTGTTGATGACATGAGGAGATTTATGATATACTTGCGATCAAGGTATTCTAGGGTCTTTGATAAACGTTGAGATTAAAATATCAATTCTAATTATTGTGTTGAAAACATGTTTGTAATGAAAACGAAATCCATGACCAATACTTTCTCATCCGTAATTTGACTCATTTATTTTTCTTTATTTGCTTTTATTTTATTTTATTACATAAAATCAGAAAATCCTCGGTGTTTCATATAGGAAACCATAACAATTTGACAACCTAGACCTCTCTCAGGATCGATCCTTTCTTGCCCTTGCTTCATTATATATTTTGAGTAGTAAGAAAGTGTAATTATATTTGTCGGCTGACAACCCACAATGTCCGGTTCAGTTTAGACTAGGTTTTGATAGACAGCTGGTAGCTTTTGAGGATATTGGATTATTTAGGATGAATGGTTTTGGTAATATAACTGCGATTATGTTTTGTGAAAGGAATATTATTTTTATGAAAGTATGTGCTAGCAATAGGGCACAAGACGCGATAGTATGACGCTTTTATTAAGAACCTAAACAGATCGTATATCTTGCCCCGGTCTAAATTTACTCACTTCATAGGTTTTTGCGAACACGCCCCTCTCCATGTAAAAGGCGGCTTTGTTGCAGCATCGCCAGCAAGTCCCCAATGTTGGTAGCATCTTCAACAGTCCCGTGTAGTTTTTACAACCGGTAACCGGTTGTCGCGATTGGTCGGATTGAGTCGCCTTCCCTACCATCTTGACATCTGGGTCAAGAACGAGATCGATAGTCGACATTGTAGCCGATAGATCAATCCTCCCGCCGTGTCGCCAATTATTTATGGGTAAAAATCGTTTCCGCGATTTTGGTAAATTCGCAGGTGAGTGAGAAATCGGTTTTAAGCCCTAAACAAATGAGGCGCACGTGAGCACTTTATAGATTCGAGAGATCAATCTGTACAAGTCCGTCCTAAAACCAAGAAATGGTCGTTCAGGACTTGCCTTTGGTCACAAAGTGGAGGAGAAGGGTTGATTTGGGAGGAAGCAAAGAAAGGTGTTGAGACAGAATAGTTAGGAGAGTAGTGTCTCGACTTGTATCGAAAGTGAAAGCTTAGGAAGCTTGCAAGAGATTAAAGCTTTTGGAGAGCTTGCAAAGTTGCCTTTTCCGAGAGTGTTGTATTTTTCTCTGGCCAAGAGACTTGTTGTCTGGTGAAATAGAGTAAGACCTATTTATACAAGTCGAGATTGAAAGCGTACCACAGCCTCATGAAGGAAGAGAGTAAAGGGTGAAATAATGGGAGGAGGTATGTGCCCGCAAGTGTTTATGGGTGAAAACGTTTTCACCATTATTTCCTCATTTATTTGACCGCTTTATTCATATTCACGCTTTCTTAATGTGGCGTAGTGTACGCTGCAAGCTATGAGCCGCCAAACCAAGACCCTGGAAAGCATCCCGTTGTGTTGATGTCTCGAGTGTTGGTTGCACCTTGAGTGCAAGTGGCCCCCGCTAGGGGCGCGTGTGGCATGTGCCAATGGCATGTGCGGAATGCCTTTGTTGCGGGTTGCACCTCGAGCGCAAGTGACAATGCAGGCTGCTAGTGGCGTGTGTGGCATGTGCCAATGGCATGTGGAATTCCTTGGTGGTAGGTTGTGCGTTGAGTGTAAGTGGCAATGCATAGAGTTGCTAGTGGCGTGTGCCAATGGCATGTCGGAATGCCTTGGCGGTAGGTGCCTGGTTTGGAAGTTAGGATACCAAGGTTTTGGCATGTGCCATGATGGCGTGTCTGACGAAGTTGGCCTAGGTTGCACGGCTTGCAAGTTGGCTACCCGGCGTACGTGTTTGGCATGTGCCAATGGCATCTTCAATTTGGATCATGGGTCAGTAAGAAAAGCTACGGGGCGACGTGTTATGCGATACCCCGTGGCATGCTCGGGCCGTTAGGGCCACGGCCTGCAAGAAAAGCTACCGGCGCGTGTTGGCATGTGCCAATGGCACGCTCGCCATTGTGGAGCCATGCCCTTGGTGAGAAAAGCTACCGGCCAGGCGTGTTGACATGTGCTAATGGTATGCTCGGCCATTAGGGCCACGCCTTTGGTGAGTAGGGCTACCCGTGGCGTGTTGGCATGTGCCAATGGCATGCTCGGCCATTAGGCCACGCCCGTGAGAAAAGCTACCAGCGAGCGTGTTGGCATGTGCCAATGGCATGCTCGGCCATTAGGGCCACGCCCGCGAGAAAAAGCTACCAAGTGGCGTGTTGGCATGTGCCAATGGAATGCTCGGCCATTAGGGCCACGCCACTTGTGAGAAAAGTTACCAATGAGCGTGTTGGCATGTGCTAATGGCATGCTCGGGCCATTAAAGCCACATACGGTGAGAAAAAGCTACCGCCGAGCGTGTTGGCAAATGTCTGGCCTGTGACTAGGGCCACGGTTTTGGTAAGAAAAGCTACGGCGATGTGTGTTGGCATGTGCCAATGGCATGCGTGGTCAATTTGGCCCTAGGTTGCACGGTTTGCAAGCCTGGGCGCGGGTGCTACTTTTGCATGGCGCGGCTAGGGCCAAGGTAAGAAGTGTTTGGCAATACATGTCGTGACCCGACGTAGCTAGGCCAAGGCGAGTGCGTTTGGCATGGCGGGCTAGCTTGGGCTAGGTGTGGGTTCGCATGATTTGCCATTGAACGGTGGTGCGGCTAGCATGGTTGGCATGCTTTTAGCGCGTTTGGTGTGACTAGCATAGCTAGGGCCAAGGCGAGTGCGTTTGGCATGGCCCGGCTAGCTTGGCTAGGTGTGGTCGGCATGATTTGCCATTGGCATGGAGGTGCGGATAGCATGGTTGGCATGCTTTGGCGCGTTTAGTGTGGCTGGCATGATTTTCCATTGGCACGAGTGCGGCTAGCATGGTTGGCATGCTTTAGCACGTTGGTGTGGCTGGCATGATTTGCCATTGGCACGCAGTGCGGATAGCTTAGGATGGTAATGGTATTATGATTTGCCATTGGCACGGTGGTGCGGCTAGCATGGTTGGCATGCT
Organism: Papaver armeniacum; assembly: GCA_023531295.1. Classification (NCBI taxonomy): domain Eukaryota; kingdom Viridiplantae; phylum Streptophyta; class Magnoliopsida; order Ranunculales; family Papaveraceae; genus Papaver; species Papaver armeniacum. The sequence continues at coordinate 100 of JAJJWW010016326.1, read as the reverse complement.
TTGGCGCGTTTGTTGTGACTAGCATAGCTAGGGCCAAGGGCAAGAGTGCGTTGGCATGGCGCGGGCTAGCTTGGGCTAGGTGTAGTCAGATGATTTCCAT
>JAJJWW010016325.1:0-111119 GCA_023531295.1 Papaver armeniacum | reverse complement strand
TTCTTGTTACGAGTTCGGTTACATCGCATTACTCTGCTGAGTAACCGAACATTATAGTTCGATTACCTTCAAAATTTTGCAGGGAAGCCAGAACATTACAGCTGTAACTTTAGAAATTTTCTTGTCATGAGTTCGGTTAGGTTTCCTTTACTGTATGTAACCAGAACATTAAGTTCGATTGATCCAAAAACATTGTAGGTAACCGAATACATAGTTCGGTTGTTTACGAGATTTAGTATATTGACAGAACTAACTAATTGTTTCTTAAAAATTTGAATGTAATGAAACACTTAATCGTCAAATACCCAAACTAATCCCTTAGAACACAAATTAAAAACCAAATTAAGAAATTTAATTAATAATCCACATCACTAAATGTTGGAAAGCGCACAAACATAAGGAAACAAACTACCAAATCACGCTAATCATAAAAAAGTATTCCAAATATAAGGAACCAAACTACCAAATCCGCAATTAAAAAGTCTTCCAAACATGAGAAACCAAAGTAATAATTGTTGCAATCACTCATTTACCACGACCACTACCAGAAACTTTTCTAGTCTTGCGTTTAGGAGCTTTAGGTCGGTCCTTCGTCACTAGGAGTGTCATCTCCCATCGTTTTGTTGTTCAACCATCCAGACTTGAACCTTCCCCTTGTCTGCGACTCCTCTTCGATGGCATGGTGCTGGCTTGGATCAACTCTGGCTTGTATCGACAAGGCTGGGATTAAAAACATTAGTTATTTGGTTGTACAGGTCCGTTTGTTCTCAGTATCCATCGGCTCTCCACTCCCGGGATTTTTGCCATCATTTTCTTCAACAATTTTCCACTTGCCTTCACCTATTCTCATCAAAAACATAAGTAACTATTATTTTTCAATACTTCATAACAATTTGAAACACAAAAAAGAAAGTAAATTTCTTACCGCCGAATTCCACAAGATCAAGGCCTCATCACCACACAGAGGGGTATGCTTCATAATTTTCTTAGCCTCTTTCTCCATTGCCTTCGCTTTTGTCTTCTCGGCACGGGCTTGTTGGACGAGCGTTTATTACACGAGGATGAGAAACATGTTCATACCATTCCATATATCCCTCGTCAGCGGCATTTGGCTCATCAAAAGAATCTTGTAACTCTTCGGTGGAACAAGATAATCCCCAAAGTTCTTCCAGGTGGTCCACCAGTGGAGCGAGGATCGTATTTGAGGGTGAACTTCAACTCGGTGTTCTTAGTTCCCGTACCTTCACCTTGAAGTTGAAGTTTTCCACTTGTGGGACACTTTGGACACAAGAAACTTGTCTTAATACTCTTAGAGGATTATACATTGTACAACCTCCGAGGATGAAACAACGGTCCATTATACCCCGCAATGGTGAGAAATCAATAACTTCCAACATCCTCCTCGTCTTCATCGATGGAATGGTGTAAGGATGGAAAACCACATCTTCCACTTTGACACGTATCCAATTTCTCCCTCAACTCCAACACCTTTTTTTTCTTATTCTTTTCCGTGAATTCAAAAATTCATATTTACCCAGTATGCAGGCTTCCCATAAGGCCAAGGAGTGTGAGCATGAGACAATTGAAGTTTAGGGAAGTGGTCGTACACCCAAACCTATAAGAAGAGGCAACAAATAATACATTCGTAATATGATTAGTAACAATACACATTCATTCACTTATATATTGAAACACACAAACGATAATTTAACGTGGTATCCGAACAAGGTGTATAAGCCTCCAAAATATAGACTCTTAAGCCTCGAAGCTTTTCCGAGTTCCTCTTGAGCGAATGAAAGCACTCGCAATGCCCCAACCGATAGTTGTTCACCTCATCCAAGGGGTCCAATAGCTGGAGGTAATGAGCATTTACCACGTGACCTGAACTGTCGAGGGAAGAAAATGGTTCTAGTTGATATAACAAATAAGCGGTACATGGTGCTTAATCTTCTCTCTGTCATCACCAACTTTCCTCGAGCAACCAAATCTTTCGTCCTGAAAACTCATCAAACAAGGTCTTGAGCTTGATCTTTTCAACTTCTTCTTGTACGTGCGGTCTGCCTCAAACTCATTATACTCATCACCTTCGTCAGGCTCTTTGTTAGCTCGTCTAAACTCACATTGTGCCTTTTTATCGCTCCATCCTAGACACCTTTCGCATAGCTTTTCAAGAAGTTCAAAACTCATCGAAGGATCGTAGCCATCTCGAACACTTGTTCCTGTTATTGGTAGAATGTGATTCTAAAACAATCATCCGGAGTAATTGCCATCTCACCAAAAGGTAGATGAAAGGTATCCGTCTCGGATAAGACCTCTCGGCAAATGCACGATACTGATGTGCACATCAAATTTTTGGTGCGCATGTTGTATCCCGTTCCATAGTACACAATCAAATACCGCCAAGCGCACCTCATCACACTCATTTTCTATATTCCATATCTTGTTCTTTTGACGTTTCAAAACACGAACAACATTAGTATGATCCTACAAAAGCAACAAACTATCTTATATACTAATATATAGAAAAGAACAATATATGTCAAAATATAAGTTCAAATAAAAGAAGATGATCGAGAAATCTTGATGGTTAAGATTGAACCATACCTTTGCCGCAAAGATCTTGGCAGCCCATGAGTTTTTGTAGCCCATCAATAACTCCCCTCCATCTCTCGGAGTACCATAAGTTGGATTCTTTGGAGACAAACACAAATTGTCATCGGGAATGTAAGAATATCTAGCACAAGGCTTGTTAGGCGTCTTTCTAGGTTTCTTTTGCACTTGTTTCTACTTGTGCCTCTTCCTCATCAACTTCCTCTTCATCCAACTCCTCCTCCGATTCAACATCATCCTTATCTCCATCTTCCTCATCTTTGTCACCCTCATTTGGTTCACCACCATCTTTGTCACCCTCATTTCCCCCTCCTTCGATCTGGTTCACCATCATTGGCACCCTCATTTCCTCCTCTTTCAAGTTGGTTCACCTTCTCCACCTTGATGTTGTTCTTCATTGCCCATCGCTTCCACGATCTCTTCATTGCCCATCGCTTCCTAATCTCTTCATTAACTTGTTGGATTACGTTGTCAACATTATCTCTATTAACACCATCTTGGATCACAACATCCGGTAATGACCCACCTCTATACTTAGCATTTTGGTTCCACGGTGGCCGTGCATCACAATGTACTTTGCCTCGAGGGTGGGAGTTCTTAGATCTTCCAGCAAAGGTTTGTTTGGTTTTTGCCTCTTCCACTAATCAAGAAAACAAAAGATATTAGCTTAAACAAAATAGGCCAACTCTAATTTTGGGGACCATAGTATAGTTCGGTTAACAAATATTTTTTGAGAACAAACCGAACTCAACATTGGTAAATGTTAATGAAGAGTTCGGTTTGTCATCATTTTTGCGAACAAACCGAACTTCAACATGTTTGCAACTATTGAAGAGTTCGGTTTGTCAAGTTTTTTTCTAAAGAGTTTGGTTACATTATTTTTTACGGTAAAGTTCGGTTACTTTCTAAGGTTAGATTTTTATGCGAACAAACCGAACTCGGTATGATGATTCGATTACATAAAAACTCATATTAGCTAGGGCAAAAAATAGCGGAGTTCGGTTACATGTTAAAAAAATTTGTTTTAAAAAATTTAAGTTCGGTTAGAACATTTTTTTGCTTCTTTGCGATCTAACCGAACTTCAAGTTCGGTTACCTAGTTTTGATACCTAGAGAACTCGAAGCTGTTTCTTCGTGTTCTTCCTTTCGAGAAGTTCGGTTAACAAAATTGAGTTTTTGAAACTCGACCTAGCCAGAACTATGCCTTTATGAATCGCCATTTGAACCACTATTTTGATGATTTCTATTCATTTAAACGAATCAAAATCAAATTAAAAGCAATGGGTTTGTTGCAAAATACCGCGAATCGGTCCCATGGCGAGAATCGGGCTTCGGCAACCGTCTATTATACCGGATTATGGCTTCACTTGGTTGTTCAACTTCTTTTTGAATCAGAAAATCGCTCGGCTGATTTGCTAGATGTCCCAATCGAGGACCTTCTCCTTGAAGTCTTTTGGTTTGTTTTGAAGAACCATTGTTATAGTCGATTGATTAATCGACGATGAAATTTTTTGAATCGGACGATTAATCGATGGAGTCGATGAAGACGATGTTGCATTTGGGGAAGAAGAGAAGCGAATAGGAGAGAACAGTTTTGATAAAAGCATTTTTTTGTTTTGGTTTTTAGTTTTAGGTTTTGTTTTAGATTATTAGGTTAGGGATAATTTTAATTAGGGTAAGGGACAAATTGGTAATCTTATGATTTTTAGGACATCCCTTAACATTGTAGGGTAGGGGGCCTTATAAAACAATGGTCCCCTCAAAAAAGGTGGTCCCAAAAAACGGTTCCAAAAATCTTTGTATTACTCAGGACATATTTGCTCGCATATATAGTTGGATCGACAAAAATAGAACTATGATTTTGGGCATACCAAAATCTTTCTAGGCATACAAAGCACTAGTCCTAACTTGGGTGACCTTATAAGGGGTACCCTATGGGTAGTTCAATTACCTATATGCCCTTAAATCTTCTAAATTACTAATCTATCCCTAACCCTAATACAAAATCCTAAAACAAAAAATTGAAAATCGGCTTTCTATTTGAAAATCCAAATCAGTCTTAGTCTTCTTCTTCCTCCCATCCTCTGCCTCCCTCGCTTCCATCGCCGTGAAATTGAAAATCGTCGATTCTTGAAAAATTGATCGATCGATTAAACTCTATTATATAATGGGTCGTCGTAAGAATGTATCGCGTTACTAATAGATCAATCGAAGCACCAACTGAAGAACCAATTGAAGAGAACTTCATTGAAGATGAAGATGTAGAACAAAGTGAAATCCCTCCACAAATCGAGCCGGAAGAACAAAGTGAAGAACCAACACACGAAATGAGAATAAGGAAGTAAGTTTCTACAAACCCATCTCGTATTTTGATGCTTTTGATTGGTATAATATGTTTAATAGTCAAAAACAAGGGTTTTGCGGCGATTCTGGGTGTAGGGTTCGGCGTATATTACTTCCCGAATTTGCGCCGAACTCATTCTTGAAACCGAACTCTGAAAATGCATATGAGACAGTTCGGCTCAAAAGTTTAGATGAGATTTGAGCCGAATATTTAGGATCGACTTATTCGATACAATTAGATGTGAGCCGAACATGTATCTGTAGAATTTCTATATTTTTCTAGTGAATAGGCTCGGCGTATCCTATGATATTATTCACGCACGAACATATTTTACAATTCCTAAGTATAGATTCAGACTTATGCGATACTATTTGTTTTGAGCCGAATATGTGTTGTTAGAATTCATTTTGTTTGAAAGTGTAGAGGTTCGAGCTCATGTTATGAAATCATTTTGCGCCAGAATAAGTATTTAAATTCCGAAATATGGTTCGACTTACTTCGATAATGGTAGTTTTGTGCAAGTATTGATGTTCGGCTTGGAAGTATTTTGTGCATATAAGTTGAACTACTCTCTGTAAATGATAATCAAATACATATTTCATTTAGTTTGTATTCCTTTGTTGTTCGAAGTATTAGGCTTATAAGTTTTATGCTTATGTCGGGAACAATGCGACTAAAAAAGAAGAAGAGGATGGAGGTAACACCTTCTACTTCTAAAACTCCAGATCCTCGAGGAGGAGGTGCGAAAAAATTGGGAGCGAACCGTAGAGAGGCTGACATTGAAGAAGTACATGAACATGGAAGAGTTGGAAGACAAGAAGAAGGTATTTATGATGATGAAGAAGTTGATGATATTCAAGAAACACAACCCCAAAGAAAACCCGAGAAAGGTAAGAAGGTTGCACAGCCATCGTCGGAGAACAAAGTTGCGAGAACAACGGGCTACTGAGGTTTTCACATTCTGCTTGAAGATGATGTAATTTCACCTAGATCGGATGGTGCGCCTCATGGTCTTCGGAAGATGGAGGAAATGTGTTGATTGGTTACGCCGAATCTTGGGAAAAAAGATTTATGAGACTCTCGATCACCACCGTGCGATCAGAGTATTGAGACGCCTGGGGAAAGGTTGAATGGAATCTTTCTCCAAGAGGTGGATGAGGAGCTGCTTATGTGGCCAATCATGGCTGGCTCTATTCAATATGGACATCAAGAACACATGATATATTGCCCTCTCCCGTTTTGCCCAGAGATTTTGTCCTAGACTTACAATGCCTCATTACTTTATTGAGATGACAATCTCTCCTGATGAAGAAGAAGATTAAGGCCTTAAACAAGGGAAGTGATGATTACGATTATTATGACATGAAATAGGAAGAGTTATCTGACAATTTGTTCGAGGAAACTCTTTATTGGAGTTCAAACAAAAAGCGAGTTGGAGTTTTGTCGTATCCAAGAAAATTGTCGTATTAGGTTTACACTGTGAAGGAATAAGAAGAATAAGAGATCAAATAACTAACTTGAAAAAGGAAATTTGAGAACAATAAAAGAGAAAGTAAAAAGCGGTGTTGGTAATGGACGAGATCAAAGTGAAGCAGTCGGAACCTATACTTACTTTATACTCTTGGCAGAGATATCTTTCACGACCTTCTACGAAACAAGGTAAATGCTAATTATCTCCAATTGGTAAGAATATTGAAACTGTTAACAAGTATGCTTGGGAAGCGGCTCGTCTGGCTTACTGTTGGACCAACTTCTGCGGCCGCCTCATAGGTTGACAAGCACAAACATTGGAGAAATTTCACTACGCTTCGAGTAATTCTCGACGTCAAACTTGAAAATTTTTGGGTCATCGGTGTATGGTTCGGCTTATGTTTGGTGGTCACACATAAGCCGAACCATTGGTTTCAATGGTTCGACTTATAATCCATCCCGGTGTTTTAAGCCGAACAATGCACTCGAGTTTTCGAATTTCTTTATTACTTAGTTGTGTCAAGAAAACAATTTATCTTTATTGTTTCTATTAATGCAATCATTTTAAGTTAGTTATGTGGTTATTTGGATATAGGTGTGGGTATATGACCATTTCCCAATTTTGGAATTGGCTAAAGTATTTGAAAAGGATGTCGATTGGGTTGATACTGAGCCAACAGTAGCAAGATACGAGTATGAGGACTCGAAGAAAAGGAACAAAAAACAGTTGGTGGCAAGTTTGAGAGAGGTTAGATACAATGGGTGTTGATGACGTCGTTTTTCAACCATATGTGAAGGAAGATGAAGATGATGAAATTGTTGAAGATGAGGATATGTCGGTTTCTATGTACCATGGTCCATTATTTTATCCCGGTGGTTATGTAATATACGATCCTCGGAGAATACTTCGTCAATTAGGATGCATCCAAAAGGTTCCTTTGTTTGACGAGAAATTCATGTTGATGCCAAGAGGTGGTAATGGAACTAAAAGCACCACTACATCATGGGAACCAAAGTATGATCCCGACCCTACCCTTGAGTATTGGAATAATTTAGATACAAACAAATTAGATGTTGGGAAGTTGGTACCTTTAGGTGATGATCTATGTGAAGAGGATCCGGGCTACATGGATTGGTATAACCAGATTTCTCATCCCTTCATTATCAATAAGAATAGTCAAAAGAAAGCAGATAAGGCGAAGGACAAAGCAATCAAGATCTACTGCCAAGTCTACTTCGAAGAAATAGTGATGGCTTTCAAGATAATGGTAAGAATGATTTCACTTTATACTCTTGCATATATAAGTTAATGGTAAAAATGTCTTCGTACTCACGGTTCGGAAGTTGTTGTCAAATGAAAATAGGTTCTTTGCGGGTAGGGAGATGTTGAAAAAATGAAGAAGAAACTTGGTTGCAAAAGTCCTATGACTATTGAAGAACAGAAATACCTCTCACGACAAGTGGGATGCAATTATAAACAAAGGACAAGGACCCAGGGAATCCACACAAAGGCCTACTACTAAGAGGGTCTCGACAAGTTGGTGAAGGGACAAGCGGAGGTGGTACTCAGGGATGATGCGTCGGAAGATGAGCCAAGGAGGAAGAGGAGGTGGTCGGTGGAACTAACAAGAAAGGTCGTCGTTAAGCGCACATTTAAGTTTGCCAGAAGTTCTTTTTAGTGTTTCTACAGTATTAAGTACATTGTTATGGACGACCTCGTTTCTGCCAAGTATTAAGTTTGCCAAGTTCTCTTTGTTACTTCGGACGACCTCTGCTTTTTTGGAACTTTGACTTCTTCCTCCTTCATCAACTTCTCAATTTCCTTCTTTGCCTTGTCGCTGCATTGCATCATTGGTATTCAACGCCGGATGGATCCCTTTTATTAGCCAATAGTTCCTTGTTAGCTTGTCTAGTTTGAAAATTATTCATTTTCTTACTCTTCCTACCTTCTCGGTTCACACTTCTCCGGTTCCAAAATATTTTCTTGGGTGAAAGGATACATGACCGGCATCATGTTGTCCCATAGGAATTTTTTTTGAGCTCGGGACATATTCCTATCTCTAAATCATCCTCGTCGTCTTCGGTTGGGAGAGGATCGAAGCTTAATTGTTTCCAAAAATGATCAATATCCTCAAATGGTATGACCCCATCCTTGTACCGAAGTAGGTCGTGTGCGGCATGAGTCCCATAGATGTCTTCATTTTACAAACACACTCTTCCTCCAAGTTGGCGCCTAATGTCTTAATCAAATCCACTTCTTTCATCAACAAGTCAATGCATAGATGGGAGACTCTATAAGTTAATTCACCAAGCCAATTACTACCATAATGCTTGTGTCTAAACATGAGGTCATGCTCGAAGTCGGCTTTAATTCTCACAACATCACTTTTGAAATATTCATCAATTGCATCAAAAACACGTGATGAAAGTGTCAACACATCCAAAAAGGTTCTTCTTCAACTGATAATGAGTCGACTCTACCATACTTGTGGGCTTGGTTGTCGAAGTGTTTGTGCCGATTTGTAAAACAACTCACGAACCTTTCTTTATTGGGTTCCGGCACATCTTTGACCAAGTAAGTAATGACATCGGGTAGGCGGTCTTCCAATGCTTAATAAGCATTTGAAAATTTTCTTCATAGACATCCTCGGTGATTGACCATATCAAAAGCTTCCCATTCGCGATGGAAAGAAGCCCACAACATCTCATTATGTTCTATATGCTTTCAAGAATTCATCCTTTTTCTTTACTCGTCGTCTCCAACTGTAGTTTAGCAATATTCTCTAATTCTTTCAACTTAAGTGGTTGAATTATCGGTTGGCATTTTTTCCTCACATTGCACCATATATGTGAAACGTACAAAGAAAATTGAATGCATCCGGAAATACTTTCTTAGTAGCATACATCAACGATGAATCTTGATCGGAAGCGAACACTTTGGGAAGAGCACCTTCCCGGAAAAATTAACTTCAATTGTTCTAACCCCAAACATAACTCTCTTTCTTCTAGCTTTTCATGAAGCAAAAAGCCACGGTGAGACGGTGCCTTTGTCGAAGTATGCCCCAAAATGTTCATCAACTTGCATCTCATATTTATTAGTCTTGTACGTGCAATCCAATATAATAACTTGTGGGAAGCATAGAGGCCAATTGGGCGCATTCCGGGTGGGCAATGAAAAGGTGTGTGACTTGGACCGAAGACATCCAACTTCTTTTGGCAAGCGTAGTTATTTTCACCCTAACCACATTACTTGTTGCATCACCATCCTACCTTGCAAATTGAGTCTTCTAATCTTTGTCTTGCATTGTAGATAGTTTGCATAGTCGACTTGTTATTCTTGTTGTCCGCCTTCAATTTGCTAAGAATCCTAGAGAAGGTGGCAAACGTGCTCGTGTCATTTTATCCACTTCTAGCATCTCGTCGGGTTTGAGCCGCGCTACTTTCTGCATGTCCATGAAGGTCTTTGGGACGTGGGTGGTTATGACGACAATCCATATCTTTATTCATTATCCAATATTGATCTTCTTTCTTCATGGTCTTATTCTTGAGGATGAAAACGATCTTGAAAGGGCAATTTCTTTTCTTCGTCTTCGTCCTATTCTTTCTCCCGGTCTTCCCAAACATATACGGTACCCTTTTTAACCTTGCTTGCGCCAGTTCCACTACGCTCACAAATCATTTCAAACCGATCCCATCGACCTTGTCGTCCTTTAACTAGTACACTAATTTACCTTCATCGCATGTTCCTCAAGCCAATCAAGAATCTTCGGGTTTAGTTTTCCATGTCTACGTTCATTCCAAAACAAATAATTTGTAAGAAAAACTTTGGAATATTCCGACAACATTAAGATAAACAAAAGTTCTTACATACCAAATCATTTTGGAAGTGATCCTTGGTATCCTGCGTGAATAATATCTCACGGGGATCGAGTTGATTTTCCATGGGTCCAAGCACGATCTACAAGAGAATATCACAAGGTTAATTGTCGAAAAGGAATATAATAGAAATGTTCGCATTATACGATATTCTCAATATGTGCCGAACCACACACAATATTTATGTCTCGGCTTATACTGATATTCTCAATATGTGTGCCGAACCTCACACAATATTTATGTTCGAACCTTATACGATATTCTCAATATGTGTGAACCGCATACAATATTATACGATATTCTCAATATGTGTACCGAACTAAGCATAATAGTTATGTTCGGCTCATACGATAATATAAATATATGCTGAACCACTAACAATATTTACTCAAAAATTAACAAATTCATATTCGCTCTTAATGGTTTTAATATATTAGCAGTAACCATCAATTCTTCTTATTCCGGCAACGTGAGGATGTTGTTCGACACACTATGAAACTTTCATATAAGCCGAGACTGGTGTCTAGTAAAAGGGTGGAATTGAAAATTATAGGTTCAGGCGACGTCATAATGCATGTCAAGTGAGCTGTAACCGCTCATGATTTGGTTGATTCGGTTCATAGATGTGAGCCGAACCAAACTGGGTTCGCTTGAACCATGAAGCAAAAATCCAAACTTTTGATAATTTCAAGCTATAAAAGTGAGATTGAGCATAAGATAGAAGTGTACCGTGTAATAGAAGCATTGGGTTCCTCTTATATGTGCTCATCTATCTCGAATTTGGCTCATCAAAATCATCATCTTGAGTTTGGGTTTGAGTTTGAGCTTGAGCTTGAGTTTGAGTTTGTGTAAAATCATTCTCATAATCTAAGAAATCAGCCATTTGGGAATCATTGTCATAGTTGATATGTATTTTCCTAGGTTTTTATATGAATTATGACCCTCCTCATCCTCCATTGAATCAAGAATTAAAATTTTCTCACTTTCTCCTTCTCTTTCTCTCCTTCTTAAACAAAACTTTGATTTTTTTCCCCTATTTTTTCATCTAAACAACCTTTATAATTCTGAAAATTATCTTAATCACTAAACAAAATAATTAATCACTAATCCAGCATTACTAGCACTATACTGAAAAGTGGTAGATTTGCCATTAAAAAATTTGGGTTAAGGAGGATACCGATTTTGTTATTTCACAACCTCTTTTTGTTTTTATTCGGATGCCTTAGAAAGATTTTGGTATGCCCAAAATCATTTCTGCCTCTGGTCTTCATCTTCCACCAATTCTTTTCTTCTGAAATTCACAGAAAGAAATATAAGAAGAACGAACCTTTACATATAGCGTGGTGGTGGGAGACAAATTCATTTTTATTTAGCAGCAAAATGATTTATCCTCTCCAAATTAGGTCCAAAAGAATCTGTTTACCCTGATGTGTTTGCCTCAACTTTGCAACCATCTTCTTAAGCAAGAGATGAATCTGATTTTGGACACGCGGGTGATCCAGAAACAACAGATTGATAAATCTAGTCATTCTTTTGCAGCCTCTCTGTTTCTTCGGTCATTAACTACTCGGAAAAGACCAAGATCTGGAAAGTACAGATGTGAATGAATGACTATCTATGAGTATTAGTTTTCCTTTGATATTCTGCAATCCAAACAGATGAAATGTCTAAATACGTGTATGAATTTCTATTTAGTTTAGCTAAGAATCAATGTGTATTGTTGGATGTGTTATAATTGTGGTCTATTCTTCAATTGTATGCATTCTATCAACAAGTTCAGAAGAGGAGATATTTCTTGTCTAATTTCTTTCTTTTTTTATTATTTTTTTTTCCATCGTATAAGTGTTTGCTAAATTTTCTGAGTGAAATCTCATTCGTTATGGTGCACTCAGATGCATTGTACTTCTCCAAAATCACGACTTGCGTTTCCATTCCCAGTTCCTAATTACTGATATGGAACTTCTACATTTTTAGATGGTAAAGTAACAATTACAGTTAAAACTTCTACATTTTAGTCTCACGTATTTTTGCGGGAATTCGTATACCTAAATTTGCCTTGTTTAATACGCTATGCTACTATATGAAAATTAATGGTTTTTTAATGATTTTTGTTAGAGGGAGAGTAAAAGAGGATCTGAGGAGAGCAAGAATCGTAACCAACTCAAGAATTATACTTGGTTTTATATATATCTATGAGTTTGACTAAATTAGCCTTTCTAGCCACATGAATTTTTCACATACTCGTCAAGTCATCGTCAAACATACTCTCCTGAGTCCTGCCTCGTTTTGTTCTTCTACTTAACCCTAATTACCGGAAGTCGGAAACTTAAACTTTCATTAATGGCGGTGGATTTTTACTTTTGCCATTGTAATCACTATAAAAACAAAATAAAAATGAATAAACCGTGTAATAGACCTGGAGGAATCTAGGTACCACCAACAGATAGATACGGTTGGATCATGATCCGAGAGTTTTATGGCAAAGAGGCCAAAATGTTGGGGACAATTGATTCGTAAGGATTCATTATATCTAGATGGAAGTGTTGTCTCTGGATTTCACTTTATCACGATTTGCGGATAACTCTTTTTAATTTATTTGAATGGTAAACAATGATGATTGATGAATAGTTAATCGATTTTCATTAACTATGAAATTGATACTAATTTTTGTGCACTACCTCTACTCAAATCAACGAACTATCGTAACATAACATTTATGTTTTTCTCGTCAAGTGTAGTTTGTCTTGTTTGTACTGAACTTCGTAATGGTTGTAAGGGTTAGAGAAAACGATGGGAGGGTTAGGTTTTAGTTAATGTTGAACGTGTAAGAAAAATATTTAATCCTAAGGGTAATTTTGCCTGACTCGGACATTTATATTAAATCGATCCTAGTTACCGAATCAATTACGGTTTTTGCTCTCCTCGGATCTCTTTTTGCTCTCCCTCTAACAAAAGTCTTTTAATAGATGCAATTAGTACCGCAATTAGAGTTACCGCAACATTCTCGTTGTATATCTTCACGGTTTATTGAGTCATTTTCTGGCAATTCGGTTTGAGTCAACACAACTAAACCGATTGTATTGAATTTGAAACAGCACAACCAAACAAGTTGGACTGTTTGGTTGGGTGATAATACTACTTTCTTGTTGCGTTTAGTGTAAAATAGTGAGAGAGTAGTCGGTTTTCTCGTGTAGCTAGCTTTTTATAGCTACATCCTGAACCCTAACGTGTGCCCTTATCGTAGGTAAGAACCCCCAATGTAGCACAAGAGGCCCGGAGAATTAACCCGATGGATGTAATCCAAAGTGACAGCCCATCTAAATCAAGAAAAAGTAGTGACAAGTTTCTTAGCTTCTCTCTGGCTAACTCATGCTTAGCATTAACCTAAATGGACTCCTAATCTCTTAAATTTGGCTAGAAATATGATAGCAAAAGTCTGGTCTTGGTTAGTACTCTGAAATCCTTATAACCTTTTCTTCTCTATAGTATCTCCCCAAAGAAAGTTGCGCATAAGTCTCTCTAACTTCTTGACCACTGAAGCCGGAATCTGAAAAGTGGAGTAAGGAATTAAAGTCAACATGAGGCAAGTCGGAAACACACAAAATCAAGATCGAGTACTATCGCATGAGGGGAACTAGAATAAACGGAATATTATAATGATGTTAAACATATGAAATTTTTTGAGCTTAGTTTTACAAGTGCTTTCACACGAGACCATAAATAGGAGTCAAAATGTGCCCTAAAATTATTGTCAGTCATCAAATTCGTGTTAGCCGTTAACATATCAACAACAACAATTTAACCCTAATTTGAAGGGGCTAGATCGGTCTGTAAATCTTATAAGTAGAATAGTTGCCCTCGGCCTCGTTTCTCTGTGCAGAGTGGAAAAAATATCCAAAACCTAATACTAAGTAATCAACTGCAGAAAACCCTCAATGTTCTTCTTGTTAGCCATCCATCAATGGAAACAGAAACATCAAATACATATCCATCAACTTCACCACACAATGATTTTTCCTCTCTAAAAACTATGATCTTTTGCTTTTACCATTTTTTTTAGATTCTCTTCTAGTTGCTGTCGGTCTCCAATTGCTGTTCGTCTCCGTAAACAAATTGTTGTTTCCCCTTCTTATTGCTTTTGGGTTTTTTACCACTATCAGTTGATAGGGTCAAATTCGATGATAGATGGCGGCAGAGACTCCTGTCGTAGGAATTCATTCACACAGTTCAATCCGTGGATCTCAATTGAGCGACGAGAATTTTTAATGGATAGCCTTTTTTTATTACCATAAAATGCCACTACATATCTGGTTTTGAGGATTTAATTTTTGTATTTGTTAATCCAAGCTAGTGTTCTTCCTTTTCAATGGAAGATCCTTTCAGCTTGTACTTGAAAATCAAGTTAATGAGTAATTATTATTTAAGACTAATTTAAGTTTTGCTATTTGTTTTCTACATGGTTTGTATTCTGGTCTCTGAATAATTTGAATGGTTATATGTATGAACTGAAACCGAGGATGACAATTTAACTGTCAATATAAGACCTGCATTAAAAACTTCTTAAGTTAATTCGGCTCCGTGGGCAGTGGTATCAATTCATACATCAAGTTAATAAGCCAAATTGACAATTATATTGACAGTTAAATTATATTGACAGTTAAATTACGTAAACTTCTTAAGAGTTAAACTTGACAATTTAACTGTCAACGAGATAGTCTTACATTTTAATTCGCAAAAATTGGTATCAATTCGGCTCCGTGGGCAGTGGTATCAATTCATACATCAAGTTAATAAGCCAAATTGAAAGCACAAACTTTACGTAATTTTAGACTCAAAAATGTAAGCTGCGTTTAACAACGAGGATTCGTCTCTTGATGACCATTCATCAATCTAATTTGTGTTTTACATAATTTGTTAAAGTTCCTTGACGCTATCGTTTCACAAGTCCAATTAATACAACCCTGCAGTTCTTTGTTCAATAAGATTCATTATCAATTAATATATACCTAGCAGGAAATTATTCATGAAAACGTCATTTCCTTGGCTAGCTGCAACACCAAGACGTACCCCTACTTGCGCAGGCGTCACACAAGTTTAGTAGTTGTGTGTTTGGTGAAAGATATGAACGAGTTACAAATTCAAATAACTCGGTTCTGTAATATATTAATCTGCCTATTTGCGCAGTCATGCATTTATAAATTATTGTAAGACTAGCTGAATTGGATTTGGGAGAGAGTTTTGCATCTATGGTTTGTTTTTCATATTCTTTTGTCTGAATAATTAATTTGATTGTGTATATTAGTAGACTGAAAAAAGTAATGTAACCACCTCGGTAAACAAATTATTGGTTTTTCCTTTCTGTTCTGATTTATTACTACTATCAGGTGATATAAGTATTGTGCCCCATGAGTATGAACAGATTGAAAATAAAAAATTGTAAATCCACTTAATATGACTTGTTTTGAGAGCATAGAGTTGCAGTCTGTGCGAACAAACTTGGAGTGGCAAAATGAATACGGCTCCATGGATTAATTCGCACCGTATTACCGCAGGCCAAAAATGGGACACAGTAAATTTACTTCTGTTTTTTTAGTTCTTAATGTGATGGAATCTAAATTTATCTGTCCACTTACTACAGAAAGTGGTAGTGGCGATCTAAGCACTACTGCTTCAAGTGATGAGTCTGTGGAAATCCAAAAAGGTATGAGATTTTGGTGTTTTTTAAAGTTGGGTTTTCTCATTTAATCAAATTTGTACATGAAACAAGCTTATGGTTTTGGAACGTAGTGATTTGTATATGCAATTATTATTGCAGGAAAATGTGATCTTGCAATTGGGGAATGGATACCAGATCCATCAGGACCTATGTACACTAGTGAGAGCTGTAATGTCATTACTGAGGATCAGAATTGTATGATGAACGGGCGACCCGAGACGGGGTTTCTGTATTGGAGGTGGAAACCGAAAGGTTGTGAGTTACCAAGGTTCAATGCAGTGAGGTTTCTTGATTTAATGCGGAATAAACATTGGGCGTTTATAGATGATTCGATTTCTCGCAACCATATGCAGTCATTCGTTTGCATTCTCTCTAAGGTACATTCTCAAAGGATAAATCATATTAAACTTGAACTAATTAAGTTTAGCCTAATTCAAAAAGAAAATTCCCTATTTGTAATGCTTTGATTGTTAAATGCATTGAGTTGATCTTACAGTGGCTCTAACGTATTGCACTTAAGAGATACATTTCAGAAACTCTCCCAAGTCCCAACTTCCCTTCCTATTTGCTCAGTGATGCATTTACTAAAATGAAAAGTTTCATGATCTAAAATTGAACCCAAACTGAGATTATTTTAGTTTATTTTTACTAAACATTCATTCTAGAGACCAGGAGCTTAATGGAAAGGCATCTCCATACACATGCCGAGGACCATGTACAAGAGCCTTTCTTGTTTTCTTCCCTAATCTCAAGGAGGATTTTCATCCAGGTGTGCCCTTTGACATGAGGCCATAAACTTTCTTAGAGATGTGCCCTAGTCCCAACATTTTAATCTCCTATGTCAGCCGTCTATAATCAAGTTTCGGTCAGCGGTTACTGTCACTCGTGTGAGCCGTTAAATCTAAAGCATATCAACGACTACAATTTAACCCTAATCTAGAGCTCCATCTCAAAACCTTATAAAAAGAATAGTTTGCTCTTGTTTCTTCTCCGCCTCCATCATCTAACTCCGCAGAGAAAGAAAACCAAAACTTTACCCTAAAACTCAACAACAGCAAACTCTCTTGTTCGTGATCCACACATTGGAAACATCAAATAAATACATGGCCATCAACAACAACTTCCACACAATGATTTTTCCTCTCAAAAAACTAAGATTTCTGCGATTCTTTTTAGGATCTTTTCTGCTTGTGGTCTGGTTCTCGTTAAACAAATTGGTGTCAACTTCGGTCATAGATGGCAGAGCCTCCTCTTTCATAAAAGAATTTCAAACAGCTGAATCGGCCGAATTGAATTTAGTAAGGAGAATTTTTTAATGATGAGTCTCTTTTACCGGCTACGTTCTTGGGTTTTGAGGATTTATTTTTATATTATGAGTTAATCATTTTTGCCGTGTTCTCATCTTTATTAAAGATCCTTTCAGTTTGAAGATTAAGTCATTGAGTAAAGTTAGTTAGTTTCAGACTAATTTAAGTTTTATTTTGCATATATGGTTTGTATTGTGGTCTCTAAACAGTTTGCCCATGAGTGATTAGAAAATACCGAATTAATGCCCTTTTAGAATTGGTAATCAAATATCTTAGCGTCCGATTACTACTTTGTTCCTCTCTTCATTGCTTTGGGCTACTATCAAACCGATAGTTAATAAACATCACAAAACTACGGATTGTTAAAGTAGAGATTCAAAACGTCATTTGATCGAAATGTTGGCCATCAGCGTTTGCACTCATCATGATTCATGATATAAAATTTGTATTTCCCATTGTGGGTGCTATTACAAGTTGCCCTTTGACGCCAAAAAATTTCTTATAGTGATGTGCCCTAAAATTTTCCCACGAGTCTTAAAAATTTAATCTCCTAAGTATAAAGCAAATCACAACCGTCTATAATCAAACTTCGGGGAGCACGATTACTGTTGGTCACAGAATTCATTTTTGCCGTTAAATCTAAAACATGTCAACGACTACAATTTAACACTAGTGAGAAGAGATCAGCCAAAGTACACAACAAAGATATAGCTTTTTCAATCAAACAATTTACTT
Source organism: Papaver armeniacum (assembly GCA_023531295.1). Classification (NCBI taxonomy): domain Eukaryota; kingdom Viridiplantae; phylum Streptophyta; class Magnoliopsida; order Ranunculales; family Papaveraceae; genus Papaver; species Papaver armeniacum. The sequence continues at coordinate 93,061 of JAJJWW010016325.1, read as the reverse complement.
AACATCAACTACTGGCCACTTTGTACTATTATAAATTAAGTTAAGCAACAACAAAACTTTCGTAACCTGGCTCGCCCTAAAATCTTTGAGTTTTTAAATGGGAACATTATCTATATACCCCTACTATGAGACCCCTTGCAAAAATACCCTTATCAACTTTACAAATACCCCTAAGCCTACTACATTACTAAAATACCCTCTTTTATATAGTGTATATACAAAACCACCACCACTATTCAAAAAAAATAAAATAAAATAAAATAAAAAATCTCTACTGTCCACACCACCAACCACCACCACCACCGTCCACCGCCAACCACCACCACCACCGTCCACCGCCAACCACCACCACCACCGTCCACCGCCAACCACCACCACCAATGTCCACAGCCTCCCACCACCACCGACGACCACCACCACCACCAACCACCACCACCGACGACCACCACCACCGAAGACCACCACCACCACCACCGACCACCACCACCAACCACCACCGCCGCCAACCACCACCACCGTCCACCACCACCGCTAACGAACACCACCACTGTCCACTACCATCGCCGCCGCCAACAACCGACACCCACCGCCGCCGCCAACCATCACCGCCGTCAACCACCATCGCCGCCGCTAACCACCACCACCATGTGGAGTCAACTTGCTGAAGTTGTGTCCATATCGGGGGCAACTAGCTCAACTTGTCTTCAACAATAAAGGCAACTAGCACAAAGCTGTCTTCAAAAGTGAAATCAACTAGCCTAAGTTGTTCTCCATATACGAGGCAACTAGCACAAGTTGTCTCCAAAAAATAAAAATTATACACAAATAAGTGAACCTAGTGTGAATCGAACACACATCATCTCGACATATAGTCATTGTGCTACCATTGCACCACAAAGTTCGCCACACCATCGATGCTCAACCGACAATTCAAACAACCACCATACAACACCACACCATCCATCCGTAACCTTGCAACTCTACACCCGTTCATGACCACAACCGTTATGCACACTTGCAACATGAGCCAATAGGTGCGCCACTTCCATGCCCCTACTCAAACACCATCAAGAACACACAAGCAAAAGAATAACTTTTGTTCTCGCTATCAATGCATGGATTCATATTGAGTTCCTTCTCAACTTCCTAAGCATTCATCTACCCTCTTGACTTTAAAGCATGATCATCAAGAAGACAACCATCATCAAGAACTCAACACAACCTTGTGTTACCATTGCACCACAAATTCGTCACAACTACTCTAAGATATAGGTATAAGATAATTTCCGATGAATGAATGGACCCAAAAACATAACCAAGTTTCCTCGTAACTGGAATCAACTAGCTCAAGTTGCCTCCAATATGGAATCAACTAGCTCAAGTTGCCTCCAAAAGTGAAAGCAACTTGGTCAAGTTGTCTCTAAAAAAAGGAAGCAACTAGCTCAAGTTGTCTCCAATAGCGGAAGCAACTTGGTCAACTTGTCTCCAATAGTTTGAGGAATCCAACACAAGTCCACTGCAACAAACCACTACTTCTAACACAACAAACCATTGATATCCAGATCTGTGTTCAAACCACAAATCAAAAGATGTGTATTCAAACCATAACAAACATTTCCAATTGCAATCAAACCACTAGACCCATTTTTACCTTCTTTGATAGAAACACCAATACCATTCACCCACAATCTCAGTCACTAATCACCATTTAGTCCACAATCTCGGGTCATTGATCACCGTTTGTACCTTCTTTGGTGAGACGATAGTCAAGTGCAAAGATCTCGACATCGCCATGAGTTACTCCAGCCAACACAGACCATGCCAACAGATTGGAACTTGATTCCACCTCTCATGTCTACACAAATTAGCCACAACCAAGTTTGGTTCATCGAACTTCTAGATTTAGGCACTCATTAGCCAAATTTCTATTGCCCAAGTCCTGTCCATCACTGATTAACATCATTGACATAATCAAAAACACTATATATGTTGCCAGTATAATTAAAATTAAGAAATGCAAAAAATCAACATGATTATACAGTAAATAGGGAAAGATTACTTTATCCCAGTAGCACTGATGCCTAATATGTTAACTTAAAACCTCTAATTCCCATTCAAATCTAACAACCACAAAATTAGTGAAGACTTAAAAATTGGGAAAAAAATCAAAACCTAAAACAAAATGATAAAGATACATAGAAGCAGAAACCATATCTAACAAACACTTATATTATAAGAAAATTTAAATTTTCTTACCGAATATTGAGAAATCGAATCCGAAAATGATAACTCTCGACAGATTGGAGCTTGAGTTCTATGATGATGACGATGGTAATAAGAAGATATTGTTGTTTTGGTAGTAGTGGTGGTGGATTTGGTAACATTGATTTTTCGTTGTGGTGGATACTTGATGGTGGCGATGGAGATCGTGTTGGTGGAGTTCGTTTTGATCATTGAACCCATCAAATTTAGAACAAAACCATCAAATTCAACTGCAACCTTCTTCTCAACTCTTCTTAAATCTCGTAAATGCATCAACCAAATCAATCGCAGCAACTTCCCATCTCTGAACTGGATCCAAACCCTAACTTCAAATTCAAAATCTATACTTACCAGAAACCGAAACCAAAATCGAAAACCTAAAACTATATCTTAATCGCTTTAATCTTCATTTGATGTAGAAATTAAAGTAGATCAATTGATGATGTTTATGAAGTTTCATTTCAGTTTGGTTGAAGTCGAGAACCTAAATCTCGATTTCTAGATCTGTTGAAAATGAAACATACAAGATGTAAAATATCTGCTGATGGTAGTGGCGGCGATGTAGATGGTGACGGTGGTGGGAGAGATGGTGGTGGTGGGAGAGATGCAGATGGTGGTGGTAGCAGTTTAAGTCGAGGAAGAATGAAGTGAACGAATGTGGAAGGGTAAAACGAAAGTGGAAGGTTAGAAAAGGAATTATGAGAGATATTTTTTTGTTGATAATTTCAATTCTGCCATCAAGGGTATTTGTAAAGACCCATAAGGGTGTTTGTGCATGACCCACGGATAGTAGGGGCATAAATAACATTCCCACTTTTTAAATCTAAAACAGATCAACGACTACAATTTAACCCTAATCTCAACGGTTTAGATCGATCTCTAAATCTTATAGGTAGAATAGCTTCCATTTAGCAGAGAGAAAAACAATATGAAACGTAACCTAAAATCAACAACAACAAACTCTCATGTTTTTTTTTTGATCATCAAAGAGAATAGATTAAAAAGCACACAAGCCGTATGCAGGCCGTACCCTAATCTCAACTAGACAAAGCAAACTCTCATATTCACGATCCATAATTGGAAGCAAAACAACAAACACACATAGTCATCAAAGAACTTACCCACAGTAAAACTAAGATATTTTTGACTTCAAATGCTACCATTTGTTCGGATCCTTTTCTCGCCCTTCTAGATCTCCGTAAACAAATTGTTTGGTTTCTCCCTATTTAGTAATTGGATTTTCTACTTCCATCAGCTCACAGTGTCAACTTCGATTAGGATAGATGACAGGGTTCCATTTTCAAACAAATTGAATTGGTAGATTTCAATTGAGCGAGGATTTTTTTAATGGACATCTTCTTTTGCTATAAGATGCTACTATATATCTGGGTTTCGAAGACTTAGTTTTTGTTTTAGCTGATTCATTTTAACTAGCTGGTGTTCTCCTTTTTAATGAGTAATTATAATGTATGACTAATTTAAGTTGGTTTTTTGGCATCTGTTATTTCTGGTCTGGGACTATGTATTGTGCTATGAATGTACTCTGATTGTAACCACGGCCAAAGAAATTTTATTTATAAAACATGAGTTGTTTCAGGAGCATAGGGTTTGAAATCCTGGCAAAATTGGGGCCTATAGTGATTACTGCAAACAACATTGATTGGATAATCCGGCTCACCGTATATTGACCATGATCACTACCAACCCAAATTCGGGTATCCATAACCCCTTCTTGAATAGATATGGAAGAAAAAAGATTTGATATAGATAACACCGGACTTGTAAGTAGTCTTCCTCTTCAATTCATTTTCCCAAGAGTTAATAGAAATCGCCTCTTTTTTCTTTCTTTTTCTCATCCAAGTTTTAATTTTCTTTTTTGGTTTTTCTTTCTTTTTCTCATCCTAGTCGGCCGACCTTTAGGGAGGCCTTCTATAGGATCAAAAATATGCATCATGTCAGACACAACAAATGTCCAGAAAATTTAAAATCAGTTTTTTTTGAAAATACAATTTCATGAAATTAAGCTCAAAATTGAGTTAATCAATCAAATTTCTTATAAATTTACTTCGACTACCATCATTTAAACGAATTCACTATTAAAATTACTTCGAAATATCCATCTGATCGATCGGAACCGATCAATTTGTTCTTCAATATTTTCCAAACTCCAAAAAAAAATAAAAATAAAAAGAATCTGTTGATTTTGTTAATTTGATGGAACTGAAGCTTTTATACTTCAACCTATTGATTTTCAGCTTTAAACATGATCAAGTCCAGAAGCAGAGAAAGAAATTGTGGTTTCACAGTTGCAGAAACTCGGGTGAAGAAGATGACGAGTATCTGGGTAAAACCATACCCGATCCAGAAACAAAAAATCGATCCAAAACGTAACACATGATAAACTGACCATTTTTTTTTTCGTTTTTGAAGCAATAAACTATCTTCTTCTGATCATTGATTAATCTCAAATATATTGAAAATCCACACTAATGAACACCAATATAATCTTCCAAAAAAAAAAAAAAAAAAAAAAAAAGCAAAAGTTTCAAAATTGGTGCTGAATAAACAATTTTGGTTTAGTGGAATGAAAGAGGGAAATTGAAAAAGAATGAGACCTTAATGCTTGCTTTAATTCACGGAGTAGAAGAAGGTGATTGTGTAGAGTAGCAGTTGGGAAGGGGAGGCGGTACAGAAGGAGAAGAGAAGAAAATTGAATTAGGTTAGGGTTGGCTTCAGATGAAGAACTTTTGTATTTTCAATCAACGGCCACGATTTAATTTATGAATATCTACGGCTTACATTTATTAGGATAGGATTTAGTTCAATGCTACCCATGAGAAGCGAACAAATTGTGTTGGGAAACTGACATTAGTCACTTGAGATGCATCAAGTAATTAGTCAAGGCTATATGTATATTTTTTTAAGCATCAAGGCTTATAACGCCATGTATGAAATTGCACAATTGCTCCCTGATTGTCAAATCCTAGCTCTTCAAAACCTTTAAACAAAAAAAAAAAAAAAAAAAAAAAACAATTGTAGCGGATCTGTTAAGAAAATTAATTTGCAAAAAAAAATTGTCAAATGATGTAAAGGTTTCGTAGGAGTCGATCAATTTTTTGGTCTTTTTGTCTCTGTAATTGTCCCGTGTGATCAGGTCGGTTTTTTTCTTCTTCGTCGGCCCCTCACTGCTGCGGCAGTAATCTAGTAAATTTAGATGAGGTGAACCCATTAGAGAATTATCTACTGTGTCTTTAGTACCGAAAACTGTTTTCTTATATACTGTAGGATTTCACTTTTCTTATCTTCAGCTAAGGCTAGGTTATTTTGTTCGACTTTCTTGTTGTTTTACATACAATTAAGGTATGTGGCATTGATTGCACATACTAGTTATCGGGTTTTGGTGATTACACGATGATTGCTATAATTGTATCTCGATCTTTTAATCACAGAAGAAAGGTGAGGAAACCATAAAAGGAGATGTTCGTAAGAAATTCCAACCGAAACAAGTACTCATAAAGGAGAATCCAGTACATATTAGAATGGAATCTAAAAATCTCGTACAGGCTGAAGCGGATAATATCTTAGCTATTCCAGAGGAGAAATCTTTAATAATGAAGATAAAAAAATAGATCAACAAATACAAAAATTAAAAACATTCCTCAGTTCAACTACTAATTTCAAAACCCTAGAAAATCATTATGGAATTCCAAGCCCCAAATTCGGCAGATCTAGTACAAGAAACTTATCAATCTTCTCGCTTTGTATCGCCGGTACATCTCTGGAGAAATTAAGTCATTGTATTATCTTGATTCAGAAGACGCACTAAAGCTCCGGACTAAGAGGGTTCATAAGTGTCATGCTGCCGCATTAAGAGTCCACACCGAATAGCCCAAAAAGAAGGAGAAACTAACGATTTGTTTACCGTGACCTTAAGAATTGTGAGAAAAAAATCAAAGAAAATGGTAAACTTTACTAGTGAATATATATGATTGTTTTTTGAGAGGAAAAATCATTGTGTGACTGTGAGGAGATTCGTTCGGTAGCCGTTTCTGCTTCCATGGAATGGATCATGAACAAGAAGAACATGAGAGCAGTTGTTGATATTTAGGGTTAGGTTTTGGATTTCTTTTTTATGCGCAGCAGCTAGATGGAGGCGGAGAAGAAATGAGGGCACCCACCTATTCTACTTATATGGTTTAAAGCTGGCGTGTTTAGAATACGGTTAAATTGTAGTCATTGATCTGTTGTCTCTTCGCCATATGAGATTGAACGGCTCACGAACTTTATGACTTTAGTACCTGACCAAAATTTGGTTATAAACGGCTCTGGTTTGTGTTTACATTATTTGACTCGTAGAAACTGATTCAGGTTCATCGTCAAGCGAGGGCCATGTTGCAACCACTCGTTCAGGCCAATCAGTCTGCCACCTCCATCAAGGCATACAAAATCAAATTCCATGTCACTGTACACTGTAATGGTTTAATTTTATGATTCAGAAAACATTTTAAAGTTTGATGTTGCTTTCGTTAGGATCAAGTTTAAGCAAACCAAACCATGACCAGAACACAAAAGATTGAACCACCTTTATACAATCAACATCGTCTAGATGATCACATTCACACGAGGACGATAATGATTCATAACCTATGGAGGGCACTACGTATTCATGTCTTATTCAATTTCTTCTTTTGTGTTTCAAGCTTCATTTGAGAGGATACATATGAAAATGTTTGATCATGTGGAACAAGTTAGAAACAATGCACACGAACTGACACTTCTTAAAGCAGCCAGATTTTTTGGTAGCTACATTTGGAGCATCACTTTATTCTTGGGCATTTGAATCAAATTGATGAGTTCTTTTATGCTCAACTTATCATTTAGATGTCATACTCTAAACTAGTTCCTATCTAGCTTGAGACGTCAGGGACTTACTGAAATTTGTTTAAAGCCATAAGTATTACATTTATGCTTTAGAGATTATGTTTTTGTAAATGCCTATGGATTTGGTTAAATTATTCATTTGGGTACTCTTACTTCTCTCCCCCACATTAGTACCCACTCCAAGTGTGTTGATACTCACTGCAACAACTGTTTTTATAAATGAGAGACATCTAGGGTCCTGGGTGGTTACTATAGTGGTTTCAGACCGCTCATACTCATAGGGCACAATACATAAACTATATTCTGGTCTCTGAATATAGAGGTTTTAGATTAACAGTTGAATTGTGATTCTAAGTTGCAGTTCCAGACCATGCTTTGCAGCCCTATGCACATATTTTTGTAAATGAGATTCAAGTCAAATCGTGGTTATAATATTTTTCCACAGTGTGCCCATGCTCATAAGGCGCAGTACACAAATTATTAACAGAGACAAACAAACCATAGATTGATTTATTTATTTAAAAGAAAAAAATTCACAAGCAAATAATAAACTTAAATTTTAAATTATTATTACTCAATAAATTGATCTTCGCATAAGGATCTTTAGCAAGGATGAGAACACTATCTAGCTAAAATTAGATTAGAAAATACAAAAATAAATCTTCAAAAACCAAGATATGCAGTAGCATTTGATGATAAAAAAGAGTACTCTGTCTTCCTCTCTCAATTGAAGTCTATCCATTCAACTGTTTGAATCGTTTTATGAAAAACGAGATCCTGTCATTCAAATCCCTAAGAAATCCAAACTGGAAGATGTTGCTCGTGAAGGGGAAGCCAATAATTTGTTTACCAGAAATAAAATTAATTAGAAAAGATTCTAAAAATCTCGTAAAGGCTAGAGGAGATAACATCTTAGTTTTTTGAGAGAAGAAATCATTGTGTGGGGAAGTTGTTCTTGATGGACATGTGTTTCTGCTTCCAGTTATGGATCATGAACAAGAAGAACATATGATAGTCTGCTTCCATTTATGGATCATGAACAAGAAGAATACATGATAGTCTGCTGTTGTTGATTTTTATGGTTAGATTTGGATCTTTTTTTTTTCCTCTGCGCAGCTAGATAATATATGGGGCTGAGAGGAAATGAGAGCAAACTTTTCTACTTATAAGGCTCATATATCGATCTAGTCCATTCATTTTAGGGTTAAATATTAATTGTTGATCTGTTTTTAATACTAAATTTAACGGCTTACACGAATTTTATGGATGACCAAGATTTAATCACAGACGGCTCCTGTGATACATTTTCTTTTTACACAGACGCGAAAGGTGTCTTAAATTATTTGATTAGTGTGAACTAAATTTGAATCGAGGGATGATTTTAGGGCATACCTCTAACAAAGTGTGTGCTCCCATGTCAAAATAAGAGCACCCAGAATTGTGTCCAAACGCAAAAGTAACGGTCAACAACTAGATCAAGCTATCAATTTGGTTCCCCTGGAGAAAGGGTTGATAACACCACAACATTTCTAACTTTTAAAAAGTTTTAGCGCAAGCGAGTTCCTTGTTTGGTGACTCTGTGAAGTATTATTATATGTTCAGTATCCTGGTATACGTGCTAATGGATTTCTTTCTTTTGCATTATAAGCGAAATGTGTCCCATTATGCATCGATGTCATTTACAAAAACGTTTCAGGAAATGAGACCACTCGGGTAAGGTGGATATGTAGAAATATTCTGAATGATGGGACAAGTGTGGTTGTGAAGGTTCTTAAGCGAGATGATAACATGGTGGAAGAGAATTCTTAGTAGAGATGCTTGACCTATGCCTGGACTAAAAACTGATCTCAAATAGCAATATGTTGTTAACTCCAATATCCAATCATGAATATGCTCGATTCATCTTGTCAATTTTGCACTCCTGATGGATATCACATGTTTAATTTCTTTCTGGAAAATTGACCAGACAAGGATATGGCTCCACTTAGGCTAAGTCCTATGGGCTAGATTGGACTGCTAGATTGGCCAAAAAGTGTTGCAAATCATGAAAAAAGTGTGAGAAAAAAGTTAACACTCAATCTGGCTAATTCTCTCTCCTAGTATTTGCTCGCAGTCGCACTATCGGCGAGATTGAAACGCTGAATGGTGCGACGCTCAAAAAGCGATGTAAACGCTGGATGGTTCGGCGTTGCACGAATATTCCAGAGAATAACGCCGAATGGTTAGGCGCTAGGATGGACGCTGTTCCATTCGGCGTTCAAATTTGACGCTGTTCCTTGCCAAAGAACCTGAAGGTGTACTTTAGGAGGAAGACTAGCCCTAAGTGAATCAATTACAAAAGTAAGTCATGAAACAACATTGATGAGAATTCCTGTGAAGGAAACAAACAAAGCTCAAAACCATAATACAAACTACAAGCATGATCAAATATTCTTTAAATATCAAATACTAAATGCACCACCAAATAATGACGATTTTACTTGTTCCATGTAACTGATCGCCTACGTTAAAATTAAAAAAGCACAATGATACACCAGAAATTACATTCTTAACTTGCAAGCTGTCACCACTCATATTCTCATAGGTATATACATGTTTGCATGACTGAGGCACAACACTTACTTGCTACCAGCCTACCACATATACAAGACGAAGTTAGATCTCCTCTCATGTCGAATGTGCATCTTATATTTTCTTATGTTTTACCCTCTACCAAATTCTACTCTGCTCTAAGCCTTCAAGTCTAGCTCGTATAAAAAATCCCTACACTTGAGGAAGATGTTAAAAAGATTCTAAAGACTTCAAACATATCAAATGGAATCCTCCATCTACAAAAATATATATATGCTATATGTTATGAAATGGAATCCTCCATCTACAAATTATGTATGCCAGCATAAACATAGACAGTGCATCTACCGGTTTGTCTCATGTTAAACCTCCTTAATAGCCTCTTTTCTTTGATCAAAACAAATGACTAGCAATAAAATTATGACAGTACTAATCGAGAGCTACATGGAATAAGAAGTATCACCACAAATAAACATTAGACAAGCACCACATGTAACGAAATCCACCTAATCTATCTTCCAATTCTTAGATAGACATCTACCAAATACAAAAAGTTGCATATGATTCTTAGACAGTCATGTGGATATGAAACTTACCACTGTTAACAACAACAACGCAATTTGGTAGCTTGTATTTGCAATGAAGTTACAACCTCATAATAAAATCACAACTTTCTCCTTACAAGGTACCTGAATTTGACAAACATGAGATCAGGATAAGTCTTATTAAACTCTCTAATATTTTATTCTGCTCTAAAATGCCAATTTGAGTCTAGCTGAACAAGAATATTACATCTCATCGGAACCAAGAATGAAGTCAATTCCCTGAAGCTCTGTCATATAAAAACACTACCACTGCCTACCTGATTTCACTGCAGAAAAAACTGAAACAGGGACCAATGCCTATACGAAATACATGATATAGTTAGAAAAAACAAATTATCATGCGAAAAAATAAAAAGATCATAGATAAATTGAACTTACCCTAGAAATTGCTTCCGATATTCGTGTGGAAGTTTGGTTAAGTCAATTCTCTAAACAAGCAATTTGACCAAAATCCCCGCCACCCTTGTTGCTAATCAAAAGAAAAACGAAAAATTTTGTTTTCAGAAGACAAACTGGATGAGAAAAAAAAAGAGGCGATTTGGATTAATTCTTGGAAAAATGAAATGAAGACTACTTACAATTGAGAGGAGAAATCATTATGCTGGTATTCTTCTTGTTTTTTTTTTGTTGTTGATCATGGACATCAGACGCCAAGAATTATGGTGGTGCTGGTGGGTTTTTTGAGGCGGCGTTAAACAGAGAGGATGAGATGCAGGGAGAGAGGGTAAGAAAGTGAGAGCAATAAAACCCTAATTCACTCGGTTGCTTAAATAGTAGGGTACATATATTAGTGGGGAAATTTACACTTTGGTCATACCGCTTGAGTTTACCAGTGTAAGAGCATTTCGCACAAGTTTTAGATTCCTCTGGGTTGCACTGTTAAATTCAAGGAGCTATGGAAAGACATGAACGCCTGTGTAAGTATAAAGATGAATGAACTTGTGGTGGCAGCGAAGCAGGCATGATATTTGTCTTTGGTGCACATTCAAAGACTACACAATTCGTAAGGTCTTATATTGAGTAATTTTAGTTAAAGACTAATTTAAGTGTTATTTTGCATCTATGGTATGTATTGTGGTCGCTAAATAGTTTGCTTATGACTCTATGAGCATGAACGAGCCTAGCATAGGGTTGCAAACATTTGAAAATCCAAACTGATCTTGAGAATAAAACCTTAATTGGGCAATGTTTTATTCACGAGATTGTACACCAAGCTGTTGAATAACTCGTCAGTCATCGCCAGTGTCATTCTTACTCATCTTTGGGTGCAAAGAGCTTTGAATTATAAACTTCCATCCTTCTTGTCTATTATAGCCTTACACATATTATTCCCTCGTACAAAAAATTGAGAATAGTTTTTAGGAGACGCGAATTGATGAGAAAAATGGAAAGTCCATCTCATTATTCCCAAGTCCCAACCATATAAAAAGTAAAAACCACGAACACCTTAATCAGAGCCGGAAATGTAAGAGATTTCATAAATTCAATTATACCATATTTTTGAACATAAGAAATTCAGATAAGAAAAGAAAAACATCAATGCCAAGCCTTACAGAAGACATTATCATGGATGTACTTTTGAATTTCTCAGTCCAATTCATGGGCAATGTACGAGCTGTCTTTCTGAGAAGCTCTTAAATGGAATTATCCATTGGATATATTGCGCAGGAGTTATAGTCTTTTTCTGATAATGTACACTTTGACATGAGACCATAATTAATGTACACCTAAGCTACCTTGAACCACTTTGACATGAAACCATAATTCAGATGTGCTTCCCTTGAACCAAAATTAGTTTGCACAGCCATCTATAATCAAATAACTTAAGCTACCTATTACATGTTATGTATGTTAAAAACAAAACACAGCCATCTATAAATTCGTGTGACCGTTAAATCTATGTTGACACAAGATGAACGGCTACAATTTAACCCTAATCTGTACGGTCTATATCTCAAAACCGTATAAGTACAACAGTTGCCCTAGTTTCTTCTCAGCCGCCTCCATCTCTCTAGGTGCGCAGAGAAAAAAAATCCAAAACCTAACCTAAAAATCAACAACTCTCATGTTCTTTGTGTTCATGATCTATCAATGGAAGCAGAAACATCAACAGCAACTTTCCCACACAATGATTTTTCCTCTCAAAAAACTATGATATTATCTGGGTCAACTTTTACCATATTTTAAGATTTTTTTTTTTTTGGTCAATACAACAAAGAATATTATATATATAAAGAGAAGATTACAGTGACAAACTCCAACTCACAAATGGAGGCCAAAATTAAAAAAGCAGTTTGCTCTTATGCAAAGATGATAAAAACGAGGAACTACAACAACCCCACTTGTTATCCCTACAGAAGGCTTAATGCCTATTTACTACATTCCCCCTTTGTGTCTTGATAATGTAAACCTCTCGAATTCTGACCGGTCAATATAAAAGAGTTGCTTTCACTCCCTCAACGATCTTATTTTCCAACTTTTCTCGCCAAAAAAATCCTCTTGTTTCTTTCTTTCCAAATGACCCATTAAAGACACAAAGAAAAGGAAGAAGTTTCCAAAGTATACGACCCTTTCGGTCAGACCTTGTACGTGTTGTCCTAGGAACATATGTTTTATATCCTTGCACATAACCCAATCTCTCCCATAGTCCAAAGCATAAAAGCCATCCATATTTTATGTGTATAGTTGCGGTACAAGAAGAGGTGATTAATTGACTCAAAACATGACGCACTTGTTCTCTAAACCTAGGCTCTAATTCTTCTATGTATAAAGGTTATCTAGAGTCAAAATAGAATTATGATGTAATAACCACACGAAAAAGGATACCTTTGTCGGGATGAGAGGAACCCAAATCTTCTTTGTCGGGGAAAGTGGGACTGTTGTTAAGACATAATGGCATTATAACAAGAGCGACAAAGAAATATGCCGTCCTTTTCCCATTTCCATCTTCTAGAGTCTTGTTCTGTATTAAGAATAACACCAGTTAGTTGTTGACAGAGACAAGAAGCTTCTTGTATTTCTGAATCGGTGAGCCTTCTCCTTGGATCAATGTCCCAAGCACCGTCTTTATAGAAGTCAACTACCCATCCCTCGTTTTCTTCCTGAAAGATCATATAGCTCTGGGAATTTCAAATAGAAAGTCGTATCCCCATTCCAAACATCCAAACTTAATTTGACTCTAGTTCCACTTGCAGGCGTATACACAATTCCTTGCGAAAATATCTCCAATCTATTAGTAATACCCCTCCACAGATCGGTGCCATATGTTTGTTTTGCCGGCTTTGCATCCCATTCATTGTCTTGCACCCCATGCTTTTCACCAAGAATTTTCCTCCACGTAGCATTGGTTTCGGTAGAAAAGCGCCCATACCATTTGCATAGGAGAGTCGTTCATTTCCCTAATGCTATTAATTCCCAATCCTCCATGTTCTCTATCTTTGCGATAGTCTTCCACGCAACCAAAGGCTGTCTTGTTTTTCCCATCTTTAGTCCCCATAAGAAAACCCGCATTTTTTCTCTATCTTCTTAGATACATCCTAGGAAAGAGAATGCAAGACATAAGATAAATAGCCGGAACACAAGACACTCTTAATTAACACAACTCTTCCTCCGTATTAAATCCTTTTCCACCCAAATCTCTTGTCGATGGATTCCAACACCGGATCCCAAATCTTCTTGCACTATAGTTAGCCCAATTTCCTAAGTACTTGAAAGGAAGCTCTTCATAAGTGAAACCCAAAGATGTTTGAACAGCATGACTATGAAAATCCCCACACCAATAGAATGTACTTTTAGACATATTAATTCTTAGGCCATCTCAAAACACATCATATTTAATATTGTGGATGTATTCTTCTTTGTCAATGGAGAACAATATTGTGTAAATCTTGCAAAAAGCAAATGTGAAACAAAAGAGAACCTTCCTTGGTAACTTTCAACCCTTTAATTGCACCGCTTGTTTCCGCTTTAGCAAGCATCCTGCAGAGACCCTCCATTACTATAGTGAAAAGAAAAGGAGATAAAGGATCGCCTTGTCGTAACCCTCTAGTACTCTTGAATTTTTCCCCGGCGCTCCCATTAACCAAGACTGCGAAATGAGCATGTGAAATGCACGATAAGATCCACTTCCTCCACATGAAGCCAAACCCCATTTTACGCAACACCCATATCGATCTTTGTCGTAAGCCTTCTCAACATCTAGTTTAAAGATCCAACCGGGCTCCTTGAAACGTCTATTGGAGTCAATACATTCGTTAGCCATAAGGATACTATCAAAATCTTGCCTCCCTTGTATGAAAGCACTTTCTGCGAAGAAGAAGAAATCGAGTTGGGAAGCACTTTTCAACCTAGAAGAAAGAGTTTTAGCAATAATCTTATATGATATGTTAATCAAGCTGATCGGTCGAAAGTCTTTCACTTCTTCAACGCAATCCTTTTTCGGTATTAGAACAACCAAAGTGTTGTTGATTCTCCAATCTAAGGATCCTGTCAATTCAAAATGCTTGACCACGGCCATGAAGTCAGGTCTTACCACATCCCAATAAGCCTTGAAAAACTCGTGAAGATATCCGTCGGGGATGGTGCCTGTTCGCTCTCCATAGACTTAATAGTAGACCTCACTTCTCCTTATAAAAATCATCAATATGATCATGTATAATCTTTGGATCCTCTTGTAGATCCCCAGACATCTCTTTGATCTCCTCATCCTCCCATTTTAGCATTAGTACTATACCGAAAGTCTCCCGGTTCCAAGTCTTCGGCCGCTTGAGCCACCAAGCTTCTTCAAAGGACATATCCACGGATTCCCCTCTACCGGAACTCATTCCACCAACCAAGTAATCTTGTCCTTGAGAGATGGGTCCTCAAGCCAAATATGTTCGAACTTGTAGAAGGAGGGTCCGAACCTCGGCCCTTGTGTGCTCAAGTATTGGAGTGTGATCGGATCTAGGCTTAGCCGATTGAATTGTATCGGGAAATAACTCCTCCCACCGACTATTAATTAAAAACCTATCAAGTCGACAGAAAATAGGGTCGACCTGTCCATTTGTCCAAGTGTATAAAGCACCACACAGTGGGAGATCAATCAAATTCCAATCCATGATAAACTTAGTGAAATTGCTCATACCTCTAGTGATGGTGCAGTCCCTATCCCCTCATCTCTCTAGGTAATTTTTCTTTTGTTCTTCTTAGCTCTTGCTTCTAAATTTCTCCTCTGGTTGGTTAAATGGTGTAGGATAATTGAATCAATTTCCTTTTCTTTATCCTTGATAGGTTGTCCAAAAAGAACAGACATTGTGGAGAAGGCAAAGAGCAATTGTTCCCTCTCTTTCTTGGATTCTGCATCCAAATCGAAATTACCCATTTCTACAATTGAAACTCCTTCACCCACTGGGATAGCATCAGCAGTTTGTTGTTCCTGGTCGTCATATGCAGACAAGAAGGAATTGCTGCTGTGTGTTGGTGATTGAGGTTCAATTCTATCTAACGGAGTGATTGAGAGAGGTGAATTCAAATCATTATAAACAATTACCTGTGATTCTTCGGATGTTTGACCCTCATGAGCTATCAGTCCTCTTTGTTTCTCAAAAGGGTATGGAATAGATTCAGTATGACAACGTTGGCTAAAACCCTTGACCAGTAGTGTCGACTTGAACGATGGCGTTTTGTTTATTTTCAATCACAGCACCGACCATGGGATGAGGCAAATCCTCGGTAACTTTCTGTACGGTGCTGTACTTCTTTTCTTCTTTTTCTTTTTAGCTTTTGTAACCTGTTGCTGAGAAATCCGTGTTCTTGTCCCTAACAACTCTTGTACACTCATTGTTCTTTGTGTTCATGATCTGGATCTCTAACCCAGAAAATGCCTTGTTGTTAGAAAATGGTCTGATTACAAGACCATTCTCCAAATGGAAAACCGCTGACAGTCTATCCTCCACCATCTTCCAATCAGCTGGAAACATCATCCTTCCATCTACCCAGAAACTTAGGCACAAACACTACGATTCAATTCCAAAGAGAAAATCATTTTCTCTCTCAAAAAATCTCTAGCTTCCTTAAGAACTTGAATAAGCCAGTCCAACCCAGAGATAGATACAATGATTGAGTTAGTAAAACCATTAGATCTTTCAATAATTTTGATTAAAAGAGCAAAGAAGGTGCTTACAACCAAGAACAAAACAGAGTTAGGATGCAAAAGAAAACCACTATTATCACCCCTAACCCGATCTTGAAGTCAGGTAAGAGTGATTGTCACCATATTTTAAGATTCTCTTCTAGTTGAGAGAGCAATTTTGTGGTTAGTGGCCGTCTCGCTTAACAAATTGTTTTGTTGGTTTCTCCTTCAATTCAAACCTTTCTTCTTCTGGCCGTCTAGTAATTCGATTATAGATGGATGACAGGGTCTCTTATGTGAGAAGAATGACAAGCTCGTAGATTTGAATTGAGGGAGGAATTTTTTAAAGGACAGCCTGTTGTACTATCAATAAAAGGCCACTATATATCTGGTTCTGAAGATTCAATTTTTGTATTTGTTAATCCAAGCTAGTGTTCTCCTTTTTCAATTGAAGATCCTTTCAGCTTGAGTAATATTTAAGACTAATTTAAGTTTTGCTATTTGTTTTCTATATGGTTTTTATTCTGGTCGATCTATGAATAGTTTGAACGGTTATATGTATGAACTACATTGTAACCACTAACATGAGTTGTTTCAGGAGCAAAAAGTGGAATCCATTTGCAAGTCCAATCTGAAACCGAGAATGACAATTTAACTGTCAATGGAAAACTTCTTAAGAGTTGGATGAAGTTGTTACTTGTTTCATTTTCATACAACACTACAAGAAAGTTGGTGTATTGCAACACGATGTTCATGAGGCAAGAACCCATATTTTGTGTAGCAAAATCCTTTTGCCACATAAAAATCTTTTGCCACACTATGTGGCAACAACCTGTGTGACAAAAAGTTATTGGCACACCAAGTTATTGCCACAACTTTGGTGTGCCGTAGTAATATCTGGGTTTTTTGCAACACCAATTGATGATGCAATAACGTGTGGCAAAAAGTATTTCTCTAATTTAATATTTTTTTTAAATATCTAATTTTTATTTTCTTAAATATCTATTTTATTTTATTTTTATATAAAACAAAATATTTGTTTACATTTTTCGTTTTTCTTTTTATATTTCAATGTTTATTATATTATTGAATTTTAATTTTGATTGTTTCATTTAAAAAAATTCGATGAACAGAAAAGAGAAAAAAATTAACGAGAACGAAATTTTAGATTCATTTTATTTCATATACAAATTTAGTACATATTTACAATATAAATCCAATTTACTAAATATATTACATAAATAAGTAATACAGGATAACTTGACAACATAATAATATTTAGAAAAAAAGAAAAGAAAAAGATAACCAAACTTCATCCCAATCTCTTCTACGGTACTGCAAAATCAATGTTCAAAAGGAAAAGGATAACCAAACTTCATCCCAATCTCTTCTACGGATCTGCAAAATCAATATTAAAAGGAAAGTAATTATTTTCATAATCAAGAATCGTTCTAAATATTCACACATAATTAATGATTTTAATTATGGAAAATATAAGAAAATTACCTTGCAATGGAAACATCCCAAACTCATTAGCAGTATCCGCTTATGCACCGTAAATCAACAAATTTGATAAACCAGATCTGGTTAAGAAGAAAAAAATGAAGGGAAGAAAACAAAGATTAAAACACCATTAATCTCAACGATTTTTTTTATGTAAAATAACAGCCCCTTAAAATAAATTAGATCTCAAACCGAGCAAAAAATAAATTAGATCAGAACTACCATGTAAAGTTGATGCAGAGACTTTAGATTGAAGAATCACAAGATGCTTCCTTTCCTTGACAGACTAAGTTCTCAAATAAACCTTCTTTAAGTGGATCAAGTGAGTACCACGACAGACTAAGTTCTCAAACCACAAAAGATTGAAACATACGGCACCATTGATTATCAATAAAAATATTGTTAGATCCGAAAGGGTTAACCATGAGAAAGAGGAAGAGATAACCTCTTGATTTAAAAAACGAAAAACGAACATGAAAGGAAAAGTTAGAGAGAGGAAGTGTGAGAAAAGGTAATTATGTTAGTGGGATTGGACTTTGACTCCTCCGAAAATATGAATATAATATCTTTTCAATATTTTTACTAATAATAAAATAAAGTAATAAGTTTTTGCCGCACTTAAAAAGATCTTTTGCCGCACGCCTAACCAAGATGCGGCTAAACCAATTGTTTTTGCCTCACCAAAGGTTACCATGTGGCAAAAAATCTGTTTTTGCCGCATCATTATCTAAATGCTATATATTGGCTTTCTTGTAGTGCAACGAGATTTACTTTTACTGAATCTTACATTTTAATTTGAGGGTTGTAATGGCGAGGCAAACGGAGTAGGACAACATACATTTAAAAATATAAGAAGCATAGTGGATTCAATTCGGCTCCTTGGATTCATACTATATTACAGCACACAAAAAATTGAACACAACAAATTCACTGATGTAGTAAATTGAATTTCCTTTGGCAAAACAACATCCTAAATTACTTATGACATTCATTTTATAGTTTTTACTGTGATGGAGATCAAAATTCATCCATCTACTAAGTAATTTGTGATTAATGTAGTTTGTTATATACATCCATTTTTTGTTTTGTATATGTGGTGTATTCTGGTCTCTGAATAGTTTCAATGGTTGTGTTGCTCCCTATGAGTATGAACAGACACTAGAAATCTCATTTATTAACTATCTAGAGTTGTTTCAGGAGCATAAGGCAGCAAAAATTGGACTCCGTTCGCAAGTCCAAACTGAAACTGAGAATGACAACTTAACTGTAATCTAAAACCTACATCATAAACTGAGCATAGTTGTTTCGGTGAGAGTGACAATTAGTATGATGAACTTGGTCTGGCAAATGAACTAGGAACATCATACATTTACAAAAACGGAGTGCTCCATATGGCAGCAGGAAAAAAATGATAAATTTACTGAAGTAGTTAAAGTAATTTCCTAAGCAAAATCGCACCCTAAATTAAGTATTTGCACTTTCCATTCCTTTTTTTTGTTTTTAATGTGATGGAGATCAAATTTCATTTATCAATTAAGTTAATTAGCCAAACAGTAAACAAACTTTGCGTAATTTTAGAGTCAAAAAATGGCTGTGCTTAAAATTTGGATGAGCTAAGAGAGTACACAGATTGACAAGGAAGAACACTGGAAAACTTAAACACTTCTACACTCAACTAAGCGCAGCCTCAATTCAATTTCTCATTACCCTTCTCTCTACAATCATTGAGTCTTGAATACCGAAGGAAACCCTACAAAACTAAACCTAGCTTATTACAGCCCTACACGTGTGTGCATCTCACACGGCAGTAATTTCAGATTAAAGCAGATAACGGTAAAAATAGGAAATAGTTAAATGATTGCTGAGGCTTAAAACAGGCAGTTAAAAGTTAAGGGCAGCCCGACTTGGGGACATGACAATACCCTCTTCTCCAGACAATCTTTGTCCTCAAAGATTGAACTTAGGAAAATGAGTTGTGACATTAGCAACATCCTCCCATGTTGCATCCTCGGGCGTGGTGTGGGACCATTGGATTAAGACTTGAGGGACCATTAATCCTTGTCGAAAATCTTAGCGAAAATTCAAAGATGCAATAGGTTTGAGCACAATCTCACCTTCTGCATCAGTTGAGGGGAGTGTAGGGGCAGTGGTGGCAGACAACCCAATCTTTTTCTTCAACCTTAAGACATAAAATACATGATGAATTTTGGATGCAACAGGTAGAGCAATCTGTAGGCTACCTTACCAATTATGTGTGTCACCTGAAAGGGTCCATAGTAACGAGCTGATAGTTTAAGATTACTTCTGATTTCCATTGAGGATTGTCTGTAGGGTTGCAGCTTGAGAAATACATAGTCACCCACCTCAAAGAACCTATCGGTTCTCTTTTTATCATCAAAAATCTTCATCCTCTCTTGATTCTTGGAGAATTATGTGTAACCCATTATTCATTATAGTTGAAGATTTTCCCGTAGTTTTTTACCCTTCACCTTGGAGGGGTTTTTCCACGTAATTCTTGATGTTGTGTGATTGCTTTTATATCGTCGTAGTTGTGTTATTTTCGCATTTGTATTTTATTGTTTGTGTAGTTTTTCGTAATGCGCATAACGGCTTGGATTTGTAAGTCTCCCCCAACATTTAGTATGGGAACAATGTCAAGAATGGTGTAAGCAGCTAAACAAGAGAGTTGGAGATGAGTATTTGAAACCTATGCCGAAAATGAGAGTCCGTCAAGTGTATGATCTGAATCTACCTTGCATTTTTCAGGAAGGTAAAATTGTGTATCGAGAAATTGTGGGACCTTCAAACATGGAATCAGACTTGAACTGGGAGCCGGTATAACCTGGGGGTCTTAAACTGTCTATCTCGGAAACCCCTGTTGCAGGCAGAACTCGTGCTGCATCTCAGCTATCTACTCCACTTTCCAATAGTGAATTGGAAATTAAAGAAAAACTCCTTTTAATGAAGACAACATATAAGGAACAACTTTACTTCATTAAGCTGAAAAATGAATGGTAGTGTGTATACGCTGACTAATGAGATGAAAGCGAATGCATGAAACAGTGGTGTTTAGTGGTTTGTCCATTATTTTTTGGTAGTATTCTTTTCCATAGGTGTTAGTGTTTAATGTCTTGCGAATGAAGTGGTCTTGGATATTAAGTTCTTCAGCGATTTTTTTCCTTGAAATTTGTGATTGGCAGGGATAACCGGATGATAATGCTTAATTGGTAACTAGGGGTGTTCATGGTTAATGGTTAACCGAGAAACCGAACCAAACCAAACCGATTAGGGGGAAACCGAACCGAACCATTAACTAATGGTTGGTTTTGGTTTAGAAAAGATGAAAACCAAGATTAATGGTTTGGTTTTGGTATGATAGAGAAACCGAACCAATAACCAATGGTTAACCGAATATTGATAAAAAAAAATCATTGATTAAATTTTCATTAGAGATGTCACTGCCATTAGTTAAATCTTCTTTTGATCTCTAGATTTAGAGTAAGCTTTAACTACTGTTGATATTTTTTTTATTTATTTTTTGTCTGTAAATTTTTGTAAACCAATACTCCCTCCGTTCCATTTTACTTGCTTTTTTAGGGTTTCTTTTGTGTTCCAAATTAGATGATAGTTTTAGTTTTTTCCCCCAATTTTCACTACTCTATCCTTGCTTTGGAATCACACTAGAGAATTAATTCTCATGGTAATCAACACAAAAACAATTACTCTAACTTTTAAATATACCCCTTGGTGGATATATACTCAATCTTGTACATCCCAAGTACATTACTATGGGATTGATAACTTTCCTTATATTCTATAAACACAAAACTAGGTTATTTAACTCTTTAAGTAGGAATTAATGTGGGTAATATTGGAAACATTTTACTCTCTCTGATATTTCTTAATATCCGTGAAAAACTCTACAACGTCAAGTAAATCGGAACGGAGGGAGTACTATTTTTTTCTGTAAATTAGTGTAATTTTTTTTTTTTTTTGGTTTGGCATAATTATTGGTTAACCAAAAACCACTGGGAAACACCGAAACCGGCTGGAACCATTTGGAAACCTAACCAATGGTTAATGGATTGGTTTGGTTTCAATTTTTAGAAACCGATAGTATTGGTTTTTGTTTTGGTTACTGGTTTTGTGGTGGTTAATGTTAACATTGATGGTGGTTATAGGTGTAGAAGTTTCATACTTTTACTTTTAGTTCGTAGTGCAAAAATGGACCCAATTTTCCCTTTAGTGGAGATGCGCGCATAAATAGTTGGATCCGGACATATTTGCTCGCATATATAGTTGGATCGACAAAAATAAGAGTTATTGTGGGCATGGGCTCAATTTGGACAAGGTGGTTCGCCAAATTGCCAAAGCTATAGAGTCTACTACAGAGTGGAGATAAGGGAAGGCTTAGGGTTTAATATAGTTTGTTATTTGCTTGTGTATTTTTTTTCTTTTTGCATGTGTACTCTATGGTTTGCCCGGTCTCTGTTAATAATTTGTGTACTGCGCCGTATGAGTATGGGCATACTGTGAAAAAATTATAACGACTATTTGATTTAAATCTTATTTATAAAAATATGTGCATATATAGGGTTGCAAAAAGTGGTCCGAAACTGAAATTGAGAATGACAACTTAACTGTTAATTTAAAACCCAGAATATTGTTTATGTATTGTGACCTATGAGTATGAACGGACTGAAACAAATATTGTAACCACGACCCTAGATATCTCTCATTTATAAAAATAGTTGTTGTTGCAGTGAGTATCAACAAACTAGGAGTGGCACGAAGTAGGCACTAATGGGAGAGATAAGTAAGAATAGCCAAATGAATAATTTAACCAAATCAATAGGCATTTGCAAAAACATAATGTCTCAAGCACTAATGTAATACTTATGGATTTAAACAAATTTTAGTAAGTCCCTGGTGTCTCAAGCTAGATAGGAACTAGTTTACATCTAAATGATAAGTTGAGCATAAAAGAACTCATCAATTTGATTCAAATGCCTCGGAATAAAGTGATGCTCCAAATTTAGCTACAAAAAATTCTGACTGCTTGAAGAAATGTAAGTTCGTGTGCATTGTTTCTAACTTGTTCCACATGATCAGACATCTTCATATATATCCTCTCAAATGAAGCTAGAAACACGAAACAAAGTTGAATAAGAGTAACTCCCACTCCCAACCAATGACAAATTTCATGTGGAATGTGAACATACTGGAATTTAGTGAGAAGCTAACAAAATTACTGGAATTACAATGAGCTTACTGCCCAAGTCAAATCGGATCAAAAAGGAGGACTTAACTTGACATAGTATTTTTTTTTTTTTTTTTTTGATAAATGGACTTTGCACCGTTTCAAAAGTGAAAGAATTGACTTAGTTTTATTGCTAACCTAACTACAGAAAACACATGACATATTTTGGAACATACTTAATCTGTATTTGAGCATATAAAGAAAAAATACTGCCAACACCACTAATGGTTGTGATGTGAAAGAAGACTACGTATATGCCGACAAGAATTCGTGGCTGTATTGAGTGGGAAGAGCCGTACGTGAATGATTTGTGGTTTGAGCCCATAGCAATTACAAGGAACAATGAAGTTTCATTCCTTTACGATTACACGACTCTCAATTGTTATGACCTTAAAACTAGGACTTTGAATGAAATTTTCAACGGTTGTGCTACGGACTGGCATGATACATTTAATTCTCACGCAAACAACATCGTTTCAATGTCGGTGAAATATCTTGAACAGGTTCAGGATAGTCAGTAAGGCTTCGAAAATACTAGGTGCGCCTGGATACTTGAGGTACGTCGTTTTTTTTTTTTTTTTTTTTTTTTTTTTTTTTTTTTTTTTTTTTTTGGAATATCAGCTTCATAATCAATATACTTTAAGCTAAACATGATTATATAGAACTCATAAGATGAATTCAAGTATTAACCCTATTATTTACATGCTCTACAACATCTAAAATAGGGATGAAAACAATCATTACTTCCTGTCATTAGCTAGCATAATCTCTAATAATAACACAGTCAACACTTAGTTATTTCTGGATTGATTAACATCAGTAAGTGCAGTTCAGAAGCATGATACATAATTATGTATGTATAAGAAGAAGAAAACATAAATCATCAAGTAAGTGAGGATTCAATGAGTTAGCTTTACTTCTATTTCCTTTTGCTTAATTAATGGCATAACACAAATTCTAGATATACATATACAAGAGGTTAGAAGAGGGCTTAGACATCACTTGATAGCTATGTGTCATCCAACCTGTCCATCATTAGTTGGATGACACCTCACTAGGCGAGTCATGCTTAGTCAACATGACACCTCAGCTAACATTAAGTTAATCTAATACCCGTATTTAACTCTAATCTTTCCTTAATCTTTCATATACTTGATTCAGATTAGATTAGAACTAAACCTAGATTAACTTAAGTTAAGCCTGATTTGTTGCTAAACCAACATAAAGTCTGACATCTTCCACTTTGGTTAGCAACAAATTCTTTACTGAAAACCGCAGGCTCAAGATAAACGCACGTTAGCATTCGACTATGAAGACCTACACACCATCAATATCTTTAAAAGGCAATATCTTTACCAAATTAATTCACAGAAGGTAGTGCTGAACCCACTGCAAGTTGGAGTTTCCTTGATTCTAATAGTCTTAACAAGACTTTGCACACTAGAAAGAAACACAACAACACATAAATTTTACTAATTAGCTTATTGAGATGGATTGATAATAAACCATTACTCTCACCCCCTTCATCAAAACTAAACACATATAACTCATACATTATTAGTAGAAATTCTTTAAATTTTCAAAATGAAAGAAATTTCGAATCATCAGAAACCCATTTAACCCTAATTAGATAACAAATCAACAATAAATGTTATGATCTCAGATCCCAAAAGTAAACTGCGTTTGCACTCGGTTCGTCCATTTTCCTTCTACATCCCTGGGAATGCATTATGAAATGATTCAAGGAATGAAACATGGTTGAGAGGAGAAATCATTATGCGGAGCGTTTAATTGTTGTTGTTGATCATCTCTTCCACATCTGATGCCATTACTTGCTATGGTTGTTTTTGTGGCGGCGTTTAGAAGAAAAGGAAAAAAAGAACAGATAGAAGATAGAGTCTGTAAGTGAGAAGGAGAACCAGCCAACCCTAACATGGACATTTAAATAGCAAAGTAAACAGGCAAAAAAAGGAAAATAAGTAAAATGTTTATAACACTCTGTTTACGTACAAGTAGATATAACTTTGGATCACGTTGCTAACTTTGATAGATTTTACTTCGTAGATTTTGGTTCCTGTGAAAGATTTAGGGGTAATGGTCCGGTTTTTATGTCACGAGACATACTATTGTTCATGATTCAAGTAGTAGATTCACAAAATTGGTTAAAAAGACCAAAACCAACAATTCGTGGGTAAAAAAAAACATGTAAAATTTGATACCGTTTAAATGGACGAGAATTGAAAAATAGCCAGGATGTAAACAGTTTCATCCTACCCATTTTCAAATACTTTTTCTTATTTTTAATTTACATCAGGATGGATCCAGTTTCATCCTCACTCTTTTTTAAGTTTAAGCCAGGATGAATCCAGTTTCATTTTTGCTATTTTTTTGGTGTGCATTTCATCCATACTAATTTTTACTCGTCCATTAAAACCATGTTTTAAAAACATTTGGACAAATGACCTATTTTCCGTAGATTTTAGCTTGATGTATGCTGATTTTGGAATAGAGTGCATTGAGTCATATAGATTTTGGATCATATGTAGAGTTTTTGTCACACGTCAATTTTTTGCTGATGAAAAACTATGTATTAAGTTTCTTGATAAGTTCTGGGGTGGATTGTAAAGAGAGTTAGCAAGTTTACGGAAAGGCAGTAAGAAATTGAGTTGTGAGTAACTATGGGGTTAGGAATTATTTATTTATTTGGCTCAGTTCTTAAACTTAACTAGTGGTTTATGCCATGCCAATGACGGAAAATATTATTAGGGCCTACACTTGGCATGAAAGCATCCTACACAATTTTCCTGAACGAGTGGTGGCCGTTTGGCCCCTCGTTTGCTTGCCAAAGAACATGAAGTTCGACATTTAGGAGGAAGGCTAGGCCCTCATGAGTGTATCAATTAAAAATGCCAGTCATGAAACAACACTAAATGAGCATTCCTGTGAAGAAAACATAAAGCTCAAAGACAAGATTTCGTACTTACTTTTTTTTTCGATCGGTCAATAGGAAATATTCATTGAAAAAGGTACTTAAGGGGTACCTCAACGCTCAACCCAATAAATACAACCGATACAAAAAAGGAAACCGAATTTGGAATCGATCACCCAAAAATGAACAAAGGACAAATAGCCAAAATAGAGGAGGTATAGGTAATATTGGTGAAGGCATATGAGAGTGAGACTGTAAACTTTGTTAGAGATGTGCCCTAAAATCGACCCACGAATCACATAATTTCTAGCTACCTTTCCCGTGTACGTCAAACATATCACAGCCGTCTATCATCAAATATGAACGGACTACAATTTAACCCTAATCTGTAAACCTTATAAGTAGAATAGTTTCCCTCTTTTGTTCTCCGCCTTCAGCAGCTGCCTTGAGAGAAAGAAATCCAAAACCTAACCCTAAAACTCAGCAAACTCTCTTGTTTATGATCCATCGGTGGAAGCAGAAACACAGGCCATCAACAACAACTTCGCCACACCATGATTTTTCCTCTCAGAAAACTATGATGTTTTCACCTACAATGTCTACCATTTTTCTTGTGATTCTTTTATTGCTGGTCCCTGCGACGGTAAACAAATTGTTCTTTCTCCTTCTCTACTAACATTACCGGCAACTTCGAATTTGGAAGATAGGTTTTCCTGTTGCAGAAATTTTTTCAAACCAATGAATTGGTGATTTCAATTGAGCGAGGAATGCTACTACAGTTCTGAGTTCTGAAGATTTAATTTTTGTATTTGTTAATCCATTTTAGCTAGGAATTGTAATGTAAGATTAATTAAGTTGGTTATTTTGCTTCCATGGTTTGTATTTTATGTGTTGTATTCTTGTCTCTGAATACCTTGATTGGTCATATGTATTGTGCCCTGAGCATGAACTGACCCTAGAAATCTCGTTTCACTTATAAAACATTGAGTTTTATCAGGAGCATAGGGGTGCAAAAACAGAAAACCTTCTTACCTGCTGATTCATTTACTTGCAATGAGATCCACCTTCAATTTTTTTTTTTTTTTTTTTTTACTAGTTTAATCATCTTATTTCACATCCATCGAAATTATACCTATTGAAGCATCAACCCAAAAATTGGATGACTGCATTTGGTAACATCTGAGTAAATGAAACTGAATACTAAAAATGCCATCAAGCGATGAACTTTCCTCTAATTTTTGATGGGTGCGTGGTGGAAGTGTAATGAATTTTTTGTAACGAAACCGAATTTGTTGTGATGACTTAGACAATGTATATAAGTTTTTCCAAAATGGTATAATGAATACGACATAGTTGTGTGTTTGGTGAAAGATATGAACGAGTTACAAATTCAAATAACTCGGATCTGTAATAGATATCTATTTTAGAATCCAAGATCCCCTACAATATTATAAATACCATATGTGGCATAATAGTCTCTCACGATAAACACACTGTGGTGTTACCGAATGTTTTTCTCCTAGTGGAACTAGATCAATGAGAAAGATAATTTCTTCTAGCTGTTGGCCATCAGACTTTGCGCCCATGATAAGAAATTAAAGACATTCGTAACCGTGCTTGCCATAAAATCTTTTTTCGACGCCTCGACCAAAAATTAGTGTACACAAGTCGAATGATTTAAGCTCCATTACGCGTGGGCACTCATAAAATTTGTTGGAACCCGCATATCTAACACAGATCAGCGACTACAATTTAACCCTAATATGACCGGTCTAGATCGATCTCTAAATCATATAAGTAGAATAGTTGCCTCATTTCTTCTACTCCGCCTGCATTTAGCCGGAGAGAAAAAAATCTGAAACTTTAACCCTAAAATGAAGAACAGGAAACTTTCATGTTCACGATCCATAAATGGAAGCAGAAACATCAAATACACATAGTCATCAACAAAAACTTACCCACACGATGATATCTCCTCTCAAAAAACTAAGATATTCTCAACTTCAAAGGCTACCATCTCTTTAGTTCCTTTTATTGATGTTTAGCTTCTTGGAAAAGTTTCTCTTTCTCTAGTAACTTTGTTACTATCAGATTATGGATGGATGACAGGGTCACAATTTGAAACAGCTATTGTTAGATTTCAATTGAGCTAGGATTTTTTTTTTTTTAAAATGGACAGCCTCTTTTGCCATAAATTTCTACATATCAGGTTGAAGATTTAATTTTGTATTTGTTAATCCATTTTAGCAAGCTAGTGTTTCCGTATTGATTAAAGATCCCATTAGTAAGATCCCTTTATTTTGTATGTAAAAATTTATTAAGTAATTTGTAACTAATTTAGTTTGTTATATACATCCATTGTATGTTTTGGTGTATTGTGGAATCTGAATAGTTTGAATGGTTATGTGTTGTTCCTTATGAGTATATTTGAATAGACCCTAGAAATCTCATTTATAAAGCATCTCGAGTTGTTTGAGGAGCATAGGGTTGCAAAAAGTGGAATCCATTCACAAGTACAAACTGAAACTGAGAATGACAACTTAACTGTTAATCTAAAATCTACATCATAATTTGAGCATAGTTGTTTCAACGAGTATGAACTTGGTGTGGCAAATGAAGTAGGACAGCATACATTTACAAAAACGGAGGGCTCTATATGGCAGCTCAAGGATGGTCGTATTCTACATTTAGAAGGAGTCTACGCTTCACCTCGTCCTTCATCTCCGAGGTGGTAATAATTAGAAACTCATCTTATTTGCGGTGGTCATTGTGAAGAAGTTGGTTCAGTTTGTTGCCGTTAGATTGTGGTTTTGGTTTTATGCAAGATCTTTTTAAGATTCTGGCCTGTTCTTGGCTTTCATTGATTCAAGTATATATGTTTAATGCTTAGTGGATTTTTTATATCTAGTTCCTCTTTTTAGAAGAGTGTTTAACACTCAGAATTTTAAAGATGCTATGAAGGTTAGCACTAGAGGTGTAAAACGTGCCGGCCCGGCACAGCCCGGCACACGAAGTCGCTTGCTTCACGTGCCATGTGCCGTGTTGTGCTGTGCCAACGATTTAAACGTGTTGTGCCGTGCTGTGCTTTACTAGTCAAAAGCTAGGCACAAGATGCCCACGAGCACAACACACGAATAAACGTGTCGTGATGTGCCGTCTTTAGCACACGTGCTATAAACAATTTGAAATCACTTAATGTATACATTAAGTCAGACATTATCACAAGAATTTAATTAGACAACATATCATTTGAAATTATTTCAAGTAAAATTAACAAGTTTATTCAATAACCCATCAAATATAAAATTGGATTATTGTCATGTAAATTAATGTTTTAGTTAAATATAGGTGACGACATTATAACAACAATATTGAAATATATTTTCCAAATATTAAGGTATTATATGTGTTGTTATAAATAAGCTAACATAAAATGTTAAAAACTAGCTAGGATAGTGACTCTTTTGTGAAATATACAAAAAATGTGATGTATTATGCCTTGTTATATGGTGTATTTGTACATGTTATGACGTGCTCTCTTAACGTCTTTGTCTTTGGGCTGGGCCACCGCTTATCCGTGCAGCGTCTTTGTGATGTGCTCTTTGTGCCAATTAGTCAAACCCAGACGTCCCATTTAACTAACGTGATGTGCCGTCTTTGGCTGGGCTGTGCTCAAATTTTAGCGTCTTTGTCTTTGGTCATTTGTGCTCGTCTTTGCACATGCCAATTTACACCTCTAGTTAGCACTACTAGAATTATATTTTATTTTTCCTTTTGAAACAACTAAAGTTATATGCTCATTTAGTATTGTCCCCTCCTTCGAGAAAGTTGTCTAAGAAGATGAAAATTTAGTATTGTCCCCTCCTGCAGAAAAGTTGTGAACAAAAGATCATTAGACAAAGCAAGATTAGTACCAGTATTGATTTCCTGCCAACCTTAAAAAAGATTTTTGTAAACCAGTGGGCGGTATGAAACCAAATCCACTACTAGTACTTCCGAAAGAGAAGAGGTAACCAAAACTCAAACTCTGAATCAATCAAATTGCAATGTATGGATTTTGAAGTTGTTGTATGGATTTGGAAGTTTCATTAAAAATTCTGAATGATGAGCGATGTATTGGACTTAGCAACTTGGCAAAAATTGGACGATTTTATATATCTCACATTTCGCAATAATCAAAGTGTCATGTTTCTAACCTTCATAAGAAGTGATAATTGGTTAAAGTTAAACACATGTACATCTAAAGTTAATGGTACCTTGTCAAAGAGATTCAATAGGGTGATCTAAGTTTGAAATGGAGTCTAATGCACTACTTTCCAATAATGATTCTCAAAAGACGCCTTTCTTCTTGCATTTCAAGCGGGTAACAAACATGTAGATCTTTGTCGGTTCAATTGCCACTTTCAATGCCAAATGCCACAATGCCAAATGACATAAAAAACCAATAGAGCATTGCCAAATTCACCTAAATTAACATAAAATTCTAATTACAGAATAACCTTATCAATGCATTACATAAAAATCACTTGTAACTCACAAGCAACACGGCCCGATGATACGTGACAATAACATCAACTTAGGATATTACAGCAAATGTGTTTCTCTCTCAGTCTTCACTCCATCCTTGAGAAATTTGGCGCCCACCATGATGCCGTTTATCAGTAGCAGTGATTGCAAGTTGGAGTTTGTTTGATTTTAATAGCTTCAGATTTTAAGACTTCCAATGATGTTATTTCGAATGTGGTCTATAGACTCGGCTCCATCAAAACTAATGGCCTAGCTTGTCCATGTGAAGCCTTGATCACTCGTAATGGCCTTCAATTTGCTACAAGCTTCCATAAGACTGGATGTTGGCGACTTGTTTATTGATGACTTGATATTAGATTACAAGAACGGAGCTGACGTACAAACTAGAAATAAACACAGTATACCAAACACAAATTTTACTAATTAGCTCCATCAAAACTAATTTCAGACAGAAAAAAAATTGGTGTAAATCCATAAAATTTTCAAAGATGTATGAAATTACAACTATTTATTAGTATTCTTCATCAGTAGAACGAGACCCATTTGTTCTTCATCAGATAACAAATCATGCAACAGAGATTATGAGACTGTATTCTTCATCAGCAAACCCCATTTATTCTTACTCTATGTTGGATTCATCCAGTACAAACTTCTACAAGCTTGGTGCAGGTTGATAAAATATATCTGAGAGGAGAAATCGTTATGCTTACACGAGTATTCTGCTATTGTTGATCATCTACATCGGAAGCCATAGCTTGGTGTGGTTGTATTTGAGGCGGCGTGAAGAAGAGAAGGGTAAGAACGAGAAGTGAGAACAACTACCCCTAGCGCACGTTTAAATAGTAGGGTAAACAGGCTAATAAGTAAATTATGATTACACTATGTTTACACCACTAGTGTCAGGGGAGCTGTGGCCGCCGAATTTTGGGTCATTCTAAAGATTTTGTGTCTTGGTTGATGAAGTAGATTCACAACTACCATGGTAGACCTTAGGTTCCAATACTGATTCTGGATCACAATTTAGATATTAAGTCACGAGATTGTACACCAAGATGTTAAATAACTCGTCAGTAGTGCCATTCTTACACATTTTATTCCTTCATCTGTAACAACTGAAGGATCAGAATTGTAGGGGGAAAATGCACACTCAACTTTTCCCATAAATCGTGTTGTGAAATGGTAACATTACTAGCAGGATATTGAACATATTATACTTCATAATCCCCAGACAAGAACTTGCTTGCGCCAGAACTCTTTGGACTTCAGAAATGCTTGTTGGCCATATAATCATGATAATCTTGGGTGCTCTTACAGGTATGCCCTTTGACATGAGGCCATAAATTGGAGTTAAAGATGTGCCCTGAAAATTCCCACGAGTCAAATAATTTAGCGATTAGTATCAGTCATAAAAGTCGCGTAAGCCGTTAGATTTCTGAAACATATTAACGATTACAATTTAACCCTAATTTGAAGGGGCTAGATCCATCTCTAAACCTTATAAGTATAGCTGCCCAAAGAAATTTTTTCCAAAACCTAACCCTAAAAATCAACAGTAGCAAACCCTCAATGTTCTTCTTTTGTTCACGATCCATCAATGGAAACAGAAACATCAAATACATTATCATCGACAACAACTTCCCGACACAATGATTTTTCCTCTTTACAAACTATGATCTTTGACAAGTCAATTTTACCCTTTTTTTTTTCAGATTCTCTTCTATCTGGTCTCGGTCTGGAAAAACTAATTGTTGGTTTCTCCTTCTGGGTATTTTACCACTATCAGTTGGTACAATTCTTTTTAATACGGTGGATTTCAATTGAGCGAGCAGAGTTTTTAATTGACAGCCTCTTTTACCATAAAATGCTACTACAGATCTGGGTTTTGAAGATTTAATTTTGTATTTTTAATACATATTAGTTTGCTAGTGTTCTCCTCATTATTGAATATCCCTAACTAATTTATTTGCATCCATGGTTTGTTTTCTAATATGGGTTGTATTATGTGGTCTCCGAATATAGTTTGATTGGTTATATGTTGTGCTCTACGAGTATGGTTAGACTGGCAAATATTATAACCACTCATGACATGAATTGTTCCAGGAGCATGGTTGTAAAAAGTGGACTCCATTTGCAATTCTAAATTGAAACTGAGAATAACAACTAAACCATTTGCAATTCTATTTGCTTCTCAAAAGACACCTATCCTCATTTAAACCCTATTTTCATTTAAACTTAATGCTGCTCTTTAGAAATAATCTATTTTCGTTCGATCTTCATATATTTTAATCTATCTTGGATGTTGTTGTATTATGCTTTTGGCTGTGGTTGGTTTCATATGTTTAGTTGTTTTAATGAGTGACTTCCATATACTTCGCATTCTACGCATATTATGACTAACAATGGCCGAAATGATGAGGCTACGTCTTTACTTGATTGTCTATGTTGCCTTCATCATCATCTGGGTGATCTTGTCGACTTACACAAATAAACTTAACTTTATCCAAGGAGTGTAGAATATGGTACTAGTATTACAGCACTTAATTCGCATATAGGTTATCAAAACCTCACTGCAAATAAACTTAACTTTTTTTCTTTTCTGGTTTACAATCATAATTCAGAAGCCAATAAAACAAAAAACCCAAAATCATTAACATTAAGAACAGAAGTCTTATATTTTCTTGGAATAATTAAATTAAACATACAGAATCGGAATTCCACAAATTAGGTTTGTGATACAAGTTAAATTAACCCTTGAAATTTGTATAAGAACAAGTTTCTGAATTACCTTATCTTGACTTACTTCACTACGAACACTTTGAGTAAATCAATCCAAACGTATCTAGACAAATAACTCTTAGACGGTGATTGATGAGAAACATTTGAGAGGAAAAATCATAATGCTTGTGGTTTTTCTTTTTATTGTGTATATAGATTTTAAGATCATCCTAGTAATCCGTTTCGTAAACCATAGAAAATTAAAAAGAAAAAGTTTTGGAGGATTAGAAATCTGAAACGAGAGAGACGAAGACGGCTGCCTTTAGTGTAAAATAGTTAAGAGAGTCTGTGTAGTTGGTTTATTTATAGGTAGTAGGTACATCCTAAACCTAATAATGGGTGCCCTATCAAGGGTAAGAACCCCCAATGTAGCACAAGAGGCCCAAATAATTAACCCAATGTATACTTCTCTGGCTAACTCATACTTAGCATTAACCTAACTGGTCTCCAAATCTCTTAAATTTGGATAGAACTCTGATAACAAAAGTCGGGGTCTTGGTTAGTACTCTAATATCAAATGTCCAAAAATAAGTTACAAATGATAAGAAGGAAAAAGAGTTCAATGAAATTTGATGAGAACTTCTTCTAGAAACAGGTCTAGGGATTGACTTGTATTAGGAGATATGTATTCATTGTATATATTGTATATATGGTTATATAATTTCTTAGTTAGGAATGATATTTATTACATGTAGATTTGCTTTATCTCTACCTTTTTATTCACAGGGAAACCTTCTTCGTAAAGATTTAATTATTGTATTTGTTCATCTTTGTTTCTATCTTTATTAAAGATCCCTTTTCTGTTTTCATGTGAAGATAAAGCTATTCAGAAATATTTAAAACTACATTAAGTCTGTGAGTTGCATCTTTCGTTTGTCTTGTTTGAGTTTATTCTGGTCTCTTGAATAGTTTGATTTATAGGTACTGCGCCATATGAGTATGAAAAAAAAAACATATTGTAACTACGACCCTAAAAATATCATTTATAACAACATGACTTGTTTCGGGAGCTTACGGTTGTAAAAAGTGGACTTCATTTGCAAGTCTAAACTGAAACTAATAATGTTAATTTAATTGTAATGAGATCAGACAGTTGCAGTGAGCATGAACAAACTGGGAATGGCAAATGAGGTAGGCACTAATGGGTGATAAAAATGAGAAAAACCATACCATTCCCAGTTTTTTGACAAAAACAAGAATCATCAAAGATACTGGGATTCAAACCATATTACATCAGGCAAGGTAACATAGTAATTCACTGCAAGTAGTAAAATGAACTTCCTGAGCGAAATCACAGCCTAAATTAATTATTTACATTCCTTTTTTGAACCTCAATGGGATGGAGATCAATATTCACCTGTCTACTAAGTTAATTAGCCAATTAGACAGTCCTGTATTACATGAAGCAATGTTATGAACAAACTTGGATTGACAAATGAAGCAGGCCCTAATGGGTGAGAAAAATGAGACAAACCAGACCATTCCTAGTTTTTTGACAAAAACATAAGCATCATCAGCATACCGGATTCAAACCATATTACATCAGGCAAGGTATTATAGTAATTCACTGCAAGTAGTAAAATGAATTTCCTGAGCGAAATCACAGCCTAAATTAATTATTTACATTCCTTTTTCGAACCTCAATGGGATGGAGATCAATATTCACCTGTCTACTAAGTTAATTAGCCAATTAGACAGTCCTGTATTACATGAAGCAATGTTATGAACAAACTGGGATTGACAAATGAAGCAGGCCCTAATGGGTGAGAAAAATGAGACTGACCAAATAAATAATTTTTTTTTTTTTTTAAAAGGGAGAATTTTATTATTCAAGCTCAAATTGCCTATTTAACAAACTCTGGATCCATGGAGTGTAATCTCCGTATTCCTCAACAATCAATTTTTCTCTCCTGACTCTTTTAGAGATGGTGTCTGGAGGACCATTACCATTCCTTGTAACAAAAGAGATTTTCCAAAAATTAAAAGAAACAAGAAGATTTTTAATATCTCTAACAAGTTTATTACTCTCCCATCCGACTCTAGTAATGTACCACTATTTCAGCATCCGAGATAAGATGTATATTGTTGATGCTTAAGCCCTTTATCAGCCTCAATGCCTCCAGAATAGCCATGCCAGCTTTAGGGTCGATTACTCCGTCATCATAGGTTTCTTTGACCCCATCACAAGTACATGTAAGGGAAAAAAACACCATACCAAGGCTAGCATTGTTAGTTAGTCATATAATGAGAACATGCATCTACAAAATTCTGAAAGTGTCATGACATAAAGTATTGGAGGTGATCCTAGTAGCTGTAAAGTAAGATCCTCCAGTTAATCAATTTTATGGCAAACTGTAGTGGTTGATTTTTTATTTCTCTATTTGTTAATCTATTTTTCTATCTTAATTAAAGATCCTTAAGTTTGTATGTTATTTGTATCGATGGTTTTTCTTTTTCTAATAAATCTATGGGTTTGTTTTCTTTAAGTTGTGTTCTGCTCTCTTGAATAATTTGATTTAGTATTTACAGACCTTGAGAATGTTAACTTCGAAAAATGTGATCATAGGCTCAAACTCATAATGTTAACTTAAATCTAAAATCTTTAAGCTCACATTCGCGTGTATGCAAAAACAAATAATGTAACGATAACGTCAGTCAACAATTACGGTCATACATAAAACTTGTTTGAGCGGTTAAATCTAATACTGAAAATATATCAACCACTACCGTTTAACCCTAATCTGAACGGTCTAGATCGATTTATAAATCATATAACTAGCATAGTTGCCTCATTTTTCTACCGACTCCACCTACATTTAGCTGCCGCGCTGAGAGAAAAGGGATATGAAACCTAACCCTAAAAATCAACAACAACAAACTATCATGTTCCCGATCCATAAATGGAAGCATAAACATCAAATACATCACCTTTGACAACAACTTACCCACACAATGATTTTTCCTCTCAAAAAACAAAGATATTCCTGAGTTCAAATGCTACCATTTCTGGCAGTTCTCGGATCTAGGTAAACAAAATGTTGGTTTCTTCTTCTTTAGTACCTTTAATGTAACACAATGTTGGTTTCTACTTCTATCAGCTGTTAGTGTCAACTTCAATTGTGGACGGATGACAGGGTCTCAATTTCAAACAGTTGGACGGGTAGATTTCAATTAAGCAAGGAACTTTTTTAATGGATAGCCTCTTTTGCCATAAAATGTTACTACTTATATATCTGGGTTTTGGAGATTTAGTTTTTGTATTTGTTAATTCATTTTAGCTAGCTAGTATTCTCCTTTTTAGCTAGTGAAGATTCCTTTAGTTCATATGTGAAATAATGAGTATGACTAATTGGTTTTTTCGGTATGGATCTGCTTGGTGTGGAGATCGAGACAATTGGGTTTCAAGATCCACGAGATCTTCGGTGATTTGACACCAGCTGGTTAGCTATTAATCCCTTTTTTTTGTATATTTATGATATATATATATATATATTTTTTAGTTTTCTTTGGTTTCAATGAATCTTAACATATTAAATCTTCAGTCATTGGTCGAATTGGAGTTAATATGCCTCAATCTCTTTCAGACTCATTATTAATTTATAGTTTGTAATTAAATGATAGTTTTCTCTGAATCTCCAATTCAGAAAGTCAAACTGAATCTTCTTTGAAACATAAAGGAAGACTACCATTGACTAATTTTCAATTATTGTCATTTGTTTGAAAACTTAGTATCGATTATGCTTCCTGTAGGAATGCTCTAAAGACTTCTACAAGACGTTTTGTGGGGAATTTCCTCCTTGACGCTGAGGTCGCCAAGGAGAATGATAACTATCCGGACCAGCTTCTATCATGGCCAAAAGATTTCGAAACTTGGTATGAAGCGCATGAAAACCTCAAGGCGCTTATTCATTCATGTGATCAATCGTCCCTACCACTCAACAGGAGTACGAAGTGATTCAAAGGTGCGCGAGGGGCGTCATGAATGCTGTTGGATGGGGGGTTGGGAACTGCAGGTGTCATCTGATATCAGGGAAGCTTACGCGGAATTTATGGGACTAGTGACCCTAGATATGGCACGTCTTGGTGGTTATTGGTTTCGGGGGCCATCAACAAAGAGCAGGGAAGATAGAAAGTGAGCTGGTCACGTCCTTTCACAGTTGGATCGATTGATGGCAGAGTTTGTTGCACTTCTCACCGCTGAAGATGTTTGATGATAGAGTCACTGAGTTATGGTTTGGTCTAGTACTTGAGCTATTTAGTTTGTTTGCTTGCTTTTCAGTTCCTTTTTTTTTTTTATGGTTGATGTGATCAGAAGACATATGGGAATGGTGTGTTTGGTTTTTAGTTTTTTTTTTTTTTTTGTTGTTGTGATCAGAATCGATAAGGGAAAAACATGAATTAGTTAGTAGTACAGTATGTTACTGTTTCTATCTTCTCTGGTTAACATGTTGTGCCCACATTCTTTGTTTGATATTCAAGAGGCTGTTAGTTGTAGTTGAGAATTCAAAATGTTCTTCTTTTGAAATTTCGTTGCAAATGAAGGCGACCTCAACCTTGATCGATAAACTCATATCCCCACAAGTATTTGAAGAGACAAATTTGTTTTTCTTCTTCATTTTTAAGGTCGATCGTTTTAAACTCAACAACAAATATAGCATAATGAAAATATGGTTTTAAGGTTCATTGTTGTTCACAATTTAGCATAAAAATTCCATTTCCCTTTTTTGAGGACCTCATTTACTGTCTAGATGCACAAACCCGGTGTGGAACCATCATGCTATACTTACGATCGCTTTCTTAAATCATGGAAGTGATTAAAACAAATGTGTTCCCAAAGTAAATTTTCTATCTTTAACTTTTTCCCACTTTGTTGGTAGTTGAGAGGCATGGAAAAGAAGAACGTAAAGCCATATGGTAGAAGGCTAGCAAACCTTTCAATAGATTGCAATAAAATCTTAAAACTGGACCTGGCCGGATCAAATTGTGGAAGCTCAATACCAATTGTTTATCCTTGTCATCGATGTTATGGTGAATTTTCTTTATACATTTTGGGAAATCATGTACTATTACGGCGTTTAATAATTCCTATATAGGAACTGTAATACATTTACAAGCATAATTCAGAAGCCAATTGTTAACAATAACATACTTATCTCTACAACAAAATCTCATTGAGATAGTCAGCATACCGAGTAACTAGGAAGAATCCTAAGGCTATGTTTACGCTCTTGTGAGTCAGAGTTTTGAATTTGTTAAAGTCTTGAAATTGTTAGAGTCTGTAACAATAATTGTAACTGCATTGCAGCATCCTTCAAGTATAAATAACACTAAGATCTCCACACAAAGACTATGGAAGATATTCTACCTAAACTCATGTTTAAACTTGGTATCAGCCTACGATCCAAGCACGCTTCAATTTTTCTTGAGTTTTGGGGATTGATCATACTTCATAGTGGCGGCTGAATATGTATTAAGTTACAAGACGTACTCCAGTGTTTCTTGAGTTTTGGAGACAGTGAACAAACTTCATCGTAGCCGAACAAGGTAGCCTCAATGAGAACTTGCTTGCCACAGAACTTTATGAAAATTAGAAATGCTTTTGAGTGCGGTGTTAAACCTCTCACCAATGTTGTAGATGAGTTTGAGCGATAGCTTGATCTAGCTATTGACCGTCATTATTTTCACTCATCATGATATAACTTTGGGTGCTCTTACTGGTATACGCCCTTTGACATGAGACCATCAACTTTCTTAGAGATGTGCCTTAAAATTTTCCCACGAGTCAAACAATTTAATATCCTCGGTCAGCGATTACTGTCAGCCATTAAGTTTGTGTGAGCCGTTAAATCTAAAGCATATCAACGGATTAAAATTTAACCCTAGAGCTTCATTTCGAAACCTTATAAGTAGAATAGCTGCCGTCATTTCTTCTCAGCCTCCATCTATCTAGCTGCGCAGAGGAAAAAAAAAACTAATCTAAAACCTAACCCTAAAAGTCTACAACAGAAGACTCTCTCATATTCTTCTTCCATTTATGATCCATCAATTGAAGCAGAAACATCAACAGAAACTTTCCACACAATGATTTTTCCTCTCAAAAAACTATCAACTTTTCTAAATCAATTGTTACCATTTTTTTAGATTCTCTTTTAATCTGTGGCGTGTTCTCGGTTAACAAATTCTTGATTTCTCCTTCTCTTTTAACCCTCCTGCTTTGGTATTTTGTATCTTGATGGTGCCAACGTCGATTTCAGATGGATGACATGGTCACCTATTGCAGAGAACAATTACAAACAGGCGAGGAATTCTTTCATGGAAAGCCTCTTTTACCATAAAATGCAACTACATATCTGGTTTTGAATAGTTAATTTTTGTATTTGTTAATCCAAGCTAATGTAATTGTAATTTAATTTGCTAATTTTTGTATTTGTTTCCTATATGGTTTGTATTCTGATCTATGAGTATGCATGAACAGACCTTAGAAATCTCATTCATAAAACATTAATTGAGTTATTTCAGGGTCGTATGGCTGCAAAAAGTGGAACCGAGAATGACAATTTAAATGTCAGTATAAAACCTACATCTTAAGAGTTAAATGAAGTTGTTACTTGTTTCATTTAAAAAAAAATACATAGCCTAAATTAACTATTACATTCCTTTTTTAGTTTTTAATGTGATGGAGCTATGTTGTAAAAGGCGCTAGGCAAGGCGAGGCGCCAAGCCCAGCGCCTTTGGCGCCCTAGGCGAGCGCCTTTTTTTCCCAGGCGCCAGCCCTATGCTTAGTGTGCCTTTGGCGCTTAAGCGCCAAAGGCGCTCGCCTTTTACAACATAGTGATGGAGATCTTTACATACTGTGTAAGCTGCTTTTAACAATGAGATCTTGATGACTATGCCGATCAAAAAAAAATAAAAAATCTTGATGACTATTCATCAACCTAATATGAAATGGCTCCGTTTAGGATTTGGTAAAGTTCTTTCACGCTATCCTTTGGAAAGTCCAATACAACCCTGCAATTCATTTTTCAATAAGATTCATTATGAATTACCTAGATGGAAACTATTTATGAAATGTTATAACTTCTACGTGAACTGAATTGCTAAACAGAGTTTGATCATGTGGGTCAAGTCATACAGAATAGGGTTTTAGAACTCCTTGAACCATCGATGAGGGTTTTAGAACTCCTTGAACCATCTAGTACCGTGTTTCATTTGGTTATTTCTTTTTGGGATGTATCATTCCCCCAAAATTTTACTCCTTGAACCATCAATGCCAAAATCAAGCTCTACAGATGTATAAACTGAAGCAGGTTTGTCAGGTTCAATCCTTGAATATGCACTATTCCAATCTGGTATGTGGATCTTTAGTGATTGCTAGTCAATGCCAAATGACATAGCCAATAATATTTATACACTTTCAAACTCAGATGTTAACATTCTCCCTAAGAGTATTGTCATTCTAAAGACCTACATAGAGGAATTCACCTAAACATGATATTCTAATTACAATATAACCTAAGCAACTGTCTTTACTTTCCGCGAAAACAACATCTAACATAGGAATTTACAAGGAATATGTCAATATGTCTCTAATAAGTCTTTACTCCATCCCAGAGAAATTTTGCCGAGAAAAATTTTCCATGCGTACTCTACAAAAAGTTTACAGATGCGTTTTAGATAGTAAGGATATTAAAAAAAAAAAATTCCATGACATCATAATAAGATTCTCACAGCATTTGTCTTCTTCGATTCTACTAGTCTTGAGAAGACTTTGAAAGGAGCTGAGCTGACATTCACACTAGAAAGAAACACAATGACTTGCGGAAAACATAAATTTCACTAATTAGCTATTAAAAAAAACACACTAACTCATAAATTTTACTAATTAGCTTATTAAAATTGACTGATAATTGCAATTCACATTAGAGTATCACTTACAAAAATAAAAAATATCGCATATCCATCAAAATTAAACACTAACAAGTGATACATTATTGGTAGGAATTCATTAATTAATTTTTCAAAATGAAAGAAAAAACACCATTTATTCGGTATTGTCTATGAGCTCAGATCCATAAACTAAACTGCTAGCCACATGGGCTATCTTCATGAAGTCTGGCCGTCAGGTTTCCTACTCCATCTCTCTTCCATTTTACTCAATCAGCCTCATTTTCTACATCGACTGCATAATTAAAAGCTTCAAGAAATGAAAAATAGAGAAGTGAAGCCTAGTTGAGAGGAGAAATCATTGTACCGAGCGTTTAATTGTTGTTGTTGTTGGTCATCCAGATCTGAAGCCATTAGTTGATGTGGCTGTTTTTGTGGCGGCGTGAAGAAGAAAAGCAAAACAGATCGAGAGAGAGAGAGGAGGCAGTAAGTAAGAAGGAGAACCCTAGCACGGACGTTT
This sequence comes from Papaver armeniacum, assembly GCA_023531295.1. Taxonomy (NCBI): domain Eukaryota; kingdom Viridiplantae; phylum Streptophyta; class Magnoliopsida; order Ranunculales; family Papaveraceae; genus Papaver; species Papaver armeniacum. The sequence goes on along the minus strand of JAJJWW010016325.1, from coordinate 51,232 downwards.
AAATATCAGCAAGTAGGGTAAACGGACAAATAAATACTGTAACTTTTTTTATAACAACCTGCTTGCATCACTAGTTGATCTATCATATAAACAAATAATTTTAGCATTCTATGCGAACAGTTTGGGATTCACTAAGTAAGGCAAAAAATGGTAGATGCAATTAGAAAAAATATTGGGCTCAGTTCTCAATCTTAACAACTATGGTTTCTAGTCATGTTTCCTTGAAAAAAAAAAGGGGGTTCTAGTCATGCTAATGATTGTAATTTGCGAGTAATTAGAAATGATAATAAACAAAATAAATACAAAGCTAAAGAAGAGTTGCAAACCACGGTAAAGACCACAGCCTATTGACACAACTAAAAAGACCGTTGCCTATTAACAACTAGCATATTCATCGACATCTTCTATAATTAACCCATCGTGATTTTTTTCGATATTGCTAAACATTTCATCAGGATTAGTCTTTTGAAGTGGAAATTCTAAGCCACATAGAGAACCAAAGTCCATCATCTTATTTGCCGAAACATTTCATCACGATTATGTATAAGAAGATATTACGAAGAAATTGGAGATTTAAGATATTCAATAAAGAAAAACCAGGAGTATGTTTGTACATGGTTGTGTAAGCGGGATATGCCATATGGCTATAGATGACCGCTAAATAAGAAACAAGTGTATTTGTTGACCTAAGAAGATTAATTTTTCTACATTAATACCCAAATCCAACTTATATATTAGATGATATCTCATTAATATCCACACTTAATATACATAGTAACAAACCCTTTTTGATGCCCCCTCCTTCGATGTTGCCCAAAGTTGAACTTTGGGTACTTTGCCCCAAGGTCGGGCCTGCTGTTACTGGATCTATGTTTTGTTTCTCTTGTAGGGTGGTTCAATTCTTTTGAACCCTCTTTTTTTAATCAATAAATCTTTCTTCGCCGATCAAAAAAAAAAATGTAGGACATAGTTTATTAGTAGTTAACTAGCTAGAGGTGTGTGTTTAAGTTGGTGAAAGATATGAACGAATTACAAATTCAAATAACTTGGTGCTGCAATTTATAAAGACCATATAATCTTTCACAATAAAGATTTACTGTGGTGTTATCCAACCATTCTCCAAGTGGAACCAGATATATGAGAAAGATATATAGTTTCATATAGCTATTGGACATCAGAGTTTGCGCCCATGATAATACGAATTAACTTGACTTAGCTTCATGAAGCACTTTTCGTCATTTCCTTGGCTAGATATGAAATTGAAACCAATGGGAAAAAAAGTGTACAATGCAACACCAAGACGCAACTCTACTTGTGTCGACGTCACACAACCACATTGTGAGCCAGGATGACTATGCTAATGGCTCTGTGCATGTTATTGTCGCACAATCTAAAAACAAGATCAAACTTTAAAATGTTTTCTAAATAAAAAAATAAAACCATTACACTGTAACTACGGTGAAATGGAAGTTCTTATACCTTGATTAGGAGATGGAGGTGGCAGACTAACTGGCCTGAACGATCAGTATGGCCCTCGCTTGCCAAAGATCCCGAAGGTAAACATTAGGAGGATGACTAGGCCAATGAGTGAACCAAACTTTGGTCAACAATTAGGACAAGTCATAAAATTTGTGAGCCGTTCAATCTAAAATCGAGAAGAGAACAGATCAACCACTACAATTTAACCCTAATCTGAACACGCAAGTTCTAAACCATATAAGTAGAATAGGTGCCCTCATTTCTTCTCCCCCTTCATCTAGAAAAGAAATCTAAAACCTAACCCATAAAAATTAACAACTCTCATGTTTTTCTTGTTCATGATCCATGGATGGAAACAGAAAAATACACGGAATTCCTCACAAAATGATTTTTCCTCTCAAAAAACAATTATACATTCACTAGCAATATTTAACATTTTCTTAGATTTTTTTCTCACTCTCGGCGGTATCCCCTTCTTCCAGCAACATGGTAGTTATCAAACACTCCAGTCGGAGCTTTGGTGTGTGTTCTGAATCAAGAGTTTGCGGTCCACCTGGTAATACAATGATGTAACAGAGATAAAAATCAAGTAGATGGATAAGTTTCTTGTATTTCTGGTATTGATACTAGATCTGCCGAATTTGGGGCTTGGAATTCTATATTTATTTTCTAGGGTTTTGAAATTGGTAATTGAACTCATGATTTTTTAATTTTTGTATTTGTTGATCTATTTTTCCATCTTCGTTAAAGATCCTTTCAATTTGTATGTGAAGATAACATAATTAGTAATAATTCAGGCTAATTCAAGTCTGTCAATTGCATTTAGGGTTTGTTTTATTTGAGTCTATATTCTCGTCTCTTGAATATCTACTCCGCCACATGAGTATGGACACACTCTGGAAAAATATTGTAACTACGACCCTAAAAATCTCATTTATAAAACATGAATTGTTTCGGTAGCATAAGTTGGCAAACATTGGATTCCATTTGCAAGTCCAAACTGAACTGAGAATGGTAACTTAACTGTTAAGTCTAAAACCTTGTTACTTTTACATGAAACCAGATCTGACAAGTGAGCATGAACAAACTGGGAGTGCCAAATGAAGTAGGCACAATGGGTGAGAGTAACCAAATGAAAAACATAAGTAGTAAAATGATTTCTCCTCTCAAAAAACTAAGATCTCTCCAAATCCAATTTCTACAATTTTTTTCAGATCCTTTACTTAATGTTCTTCAAAACTGAGTTTTTGTGGTTTTTCCACGGATTTTTGAATTGGTAGATATCAATTCAGCGAGGAATTTTTTTTAAGGGACGGCCTCTTTTACCATAAAATGTTTAGTTGTTTGTTGTTACACTGTGATTATGCTGGAATAAATGGAATGCAATTTTGGTTAATATTTGTACTTCAATTTCTTTTTCGCAGTTATTATTTGATATATCAAAGTTATTTTCATGATTAGTAAGCCTCGATCTTATAAGCTTCTGCTACGTTATACTATAAACGATTCTCGGACACCATTCTGGGACACCTTAATCAGACCCGGAAATGTAAGAGATTTCACAAATTCAGTTATATCATATCTCTGAACATAATAGAAGACATTATCATGGATATACTTTTGAATTTCTCAGTTCAATCGGTCTCTCGTTTCAGGTGTGTATGCAAACTATGGAATGAATTGTTCAGAATGCCAAATTTCATAAAGATGCCATAAATTTCATAAATAGATCATGCTCTTGAAAACTACAAGTTTATGCTCTTATAGATGCCAACATCCTCATCTTACAATATTATGACTAAAAATTGTCCGCAATTACAATATATTTAATTCTTATCCATCAAAACCAAAAGAATCAAAAAAATCAAGAGTAACGTGTCGTCGTAATGGATATTCAATTTTCAGTAAAGCCTTTTCATTTCATTGAGTCTTTTTTTGATAATATACACTTTGACATGAGACCATAATTCAGATGTGCTTCCCTTGAACCAAAATTAGTTTGCACCAATGACAGAGTCTCCAAATGCACCAATGACAGAGTCTCCAAATGCACCAAAATTAATTCAGATGTCTTTTTCTGATAATATCCACCAATGACAGAGTCTCCAAATGCAGAGAACAATAATCTACTGGTAGATTCAATTGAGCGAGGAATTTTAACGGACAGCCTATTCACACAGATGATGAATTCTTCACTAGAGCCCTCGCCCCTGCTCGGAAGAATCACCCAGGTTTCGTGCCAATTTTGCTAACCGGTGGTGAGGATGACAGGAAGACACGCTCGGTTCGCCCAGAGAGCACCATTCGGTTTTGTCTTCATAAAGGGGTATATTCCTCTTCCAACATTGACTTTAGGATGTGTCAAAGTCCATTGCATTCTTTTGACAGATGGGTTGAGTTCATGGTGAGCGAGGAGCGCATAAATACCATCTTGACTCAAGCGCAGGTCATTGATGATGTCAAGACTTCAGTAAATCTTCAGATTAGGAAGGACATCCCAGGCTTAGTTGCTTTCATCTCCGGATGGTGTTCGGACACCCATACAATCATATGTAGATGGGGTGAAATAACTTTCTCCTTGGAGAGTGTGGCTCTCTTGCTGAATCTTCCGTAGAATCGGGAATCTCAAAATCCAATTATCTCGAAAGTGAGGCGAAGATGCGGGATGACCTGGCCGCTAAGTTGGGGGATTTCGCTCGGAAAGACTCCATTGCGAAGTCGAAGGACTCTGCCGGAAAGAGGATGAAAGGTGCCCTTACGGTTGGTGGATATCTCAATGGTTTCCTGACGAGTTGGAGCACGAACAGAAAAGGTGATCTTCATGTCACGGCATTTTGGCTCTCGGTTGTTTAGAGACATTTTTGATGACGGTTACGGCAAGAAGGGAATAAGACCGGAGTTGTTGGCGATTCTTTGTGAAATTGGCAAAGGGTGAAGTTCTTCCCATTGGCAAGGTATTCGTTGTTCCCCTGTATGTGCATCTGGATCACCCGGTTGCGAACATGCGAGTTTCGAATGGTTTCATGAAAGTGGATTCATATGTGCACGTTGCTTTTCTCGCAAGTTTGGCTATGTGAGCACTTTGAGAAGTATGCTCAAAACCGTTGCCTTCGCTTCCCGAGTTGGGGTGGCTCTTGAATTCTTCGATGGGTGAACAAAGTCCAAGAGTTGGCGTGAGCTTGGTTAGTTTTCTTGATAAGTTGCATGAAATCAATTTTCGTCCATGGGGGCCATCCATAATTCGGTGACTCAAATTGGCACTTTTGCTTCGCTTTCTGCTCATGTCTTTGTCTTCGATGACGATTTGAGCGTTGGTGAAAACTTTATTCATTCAAAGCTGCTTGCCGGTTATATGTCGTCTTTCTTCGTGGGGTCTTTCCAGATAGCTGCTTACAATATTGACCGTGCTGCTCGTCACATGGGTTTCGATCAAGGGGTGCCTCTCGTTTACCAGCCGGTGACCCCTAAGGATTCGTTGTGTGTCGCCCTTGACGCCAGTGTCCTTAAGCCGGGTATCCGTCTTTCCTTTTTTCAGATGGGAAGAGTAACTTCGGCGACCTTCGGCTATAATGAGTTTTGGCGCGACGAGTTTACTATGATCCGCGATTTTGTGAATAATGCGGTGGAAAACGTTCGTTGCAAACCTTCTCCAGCAGTTATGAAGGAGTATCCAATGTTGAGAGATCCCAAGCGAAAGTTTCCTAGCAATTCAAAAAGCCCCCAGGCCAAGGAACGGAGAACGAAGAATCGTCTTTGGCGGGTTCCGAACGGTTTCACAAGATCCTCCCACGACTCTTGTGTCTTTCAGTTCTTCCAATAACCAGGTATGTGTCGCCTCTTCATGGGTTTGTCTCAAAACACACGTAAATTTCGGCTGAGAGTATGTGTCTTGTTTCCTTCAGGGCTTCGGTAGTGTTAACGCTTTCGCTGCCCTTGCACGTTGCCAGGAGACGGCAGTTTATTCAAGGAATTCCGGCGGCACTGAGTCTACTCATAGCGGTGATGAGTCAGAGAAAGAAGAAAGTTCAACAAGCGAGAGTGATTCCTCCGCAAAGACTGGTTCTTCTTCGGAAGCGGTTCGGTGAGTTTCGCGTTTCTTTCTTTCTTCTTCTTCTGTTTCTTCTTTTGAAAAATTTCTAACTCAAGTTTGCGGGAGGAATCCGGTTCGGAGGATGATTACGGGATGGAGTCACATGAAAACTTGCCTTTGGTGACCACCAGGTGATTTGGAGATGGGAGTTAGCCAATTGCCGTGCCGAACGTGGTTCGGACGGTGGATGATTCTCGATGGTTGTTGCCGTAGACATGGAAGAAAATCCTTTGCGAGTCGTGAGGCCACTTGCGAGCGCCATTTTTGATCTCCCGTACTTGGTTCCTTATCCGAGGTCATGTCTTTGGTTGGCGGTTTTAGCGTGCTTGGCTAAGCATGAGGTGTTGTACACACGAATGCGGGAGAAACACGGACATATGGATACAACCAAGAAAGTCACTAGTCGATTCGCGCTGGTTAAGCGTGTGGAAAAGGCTTTGTCTTCCATCGAGGATATGCGTGAGGTGACTTGGTCACACCGTTTCTGAAGACGTTATTGCGGACGGGAGCACCATCGCGACGTGTGCGTGGAAAAGGAGTTCAATACTTCGTGGTTTGTCGAAGGCCTTCTTTGAGATCCAAAAGTTGAAAGATGCGATGTCGAAAGCCTTTCCGCCGAGGAGATCGCCCGACGGGAGATGGAACTCGAAAAGCTTTCCAAGATGTTAACTATGAAGAAGAGAGCGGCTCTTGAAGACGCAAAGTGACTTTCTCCAAGAAGAGCAGGACTTGTTTGGACGATTTTCCTTGAACGTTTCTCTGTTAAACTTTCATTTAGGTTCTTTTTTTTTTTTTTTTAAAGACATATTGGATGTCTGGTTCAAAACTTAACCTTTGATAGATAGCTGGTAGGTTTTTAGGGTGTTGGATTATTTCTGGGATGAATGGTTTTGATAATATAACTCTGGTTATGTTTTGGGTAAGGAATATTGCTTTTATGAAAGTGTGTGCTAGCAATAGGCACAAGGCGCAATAGTATGACGGTTTTATTAAGAACCTAAAAAACAGATCGTATATCTTGCCCAATCTAAATTTACTCACTTGCAAACACGCCTCTTTCCAAGTAAAAGGCGGCTTTGCTGGTAGCATCGCCAGTTACTTCAGCGAGTCCCAGGTTTTACGGTGTCTTGATAACCGGGTTGGCCGTCGATCCGAGTCGGATGATCGCAAGTCCCCAATCGCGGTGGTATCTTCAACGAGTCCCCAGTTTTCTCGTGTAGTTTTTTGCAACTGGTAACCGAGTCGCCTGGTAGTTGAGTCGGATCGAGTTGCCTTCCCTTACCATCTTGACATCTGGGTCGAGAAACGAGATCGATAGTCTGACATTAAACGAGATCGAGTTGCCTTCATTGTTGTTGATTGTTTGGTGGATAGCATTGTTCTTGTTTTTACCTTTGAAAGTATTTGATAGGGAATTTGATACCTTTGAACCAGCAGCTGGAGCTTTTCTACCACCAAGTGCAGAAGAAGTAGAAGTAGTTGTAGCCTTTGAAGATGCAGTTGCAGTTGGTGCAGATTTCTTTGTTGAAGATGCAATTCTGCGATTCTTTGCAGATTTCTTTCTTGAATATGTACTTGCAGTGTTTCCAATCCTTTTCCTCTGCTTCTTTGGAGTTGCAATCCTCTCAATAAATGTTTCACCCTCAAGATGACACTCTGTTCTGATTCTTTTCTTCTTTGAGTTGGATCCAACTGCACCCCCTTTACAAGTTCTGTTGTTATGATCAGACTCTCCACAAGTACTACACTTTCTGATTTTCTTCTTCTCCATATAAGACTTCTTCCTGTTAACACAAGGTCTTCCTGCTGATCTATGAAGCTCCGGATGGATAATCTTTGGAGATGTGACCTGCAAGTGCAAGAAAAGATATGAAGAAGAAAGATAGGGTTAGTATTCTTTATATACAACAACTAGGGTTTAGATGTAGAATGTTGACAAAGTAAAACAATAGTGAAATGACAAAAAGATAATATTAAATAAAGGATGTACATGTGTCCACTAACCTCTGGCCAGTCATCAATGTGACCCAATGGAGTTATTGGCCATGAGTAAGTTGTCCTATATGATTTCACTGTGTAGTATTTACTACAATACCTGCTCATTCAGTTTAACCAACAGCTCATTTATTCATTATTGGGATCATTATTGACAACCACCCTACAATAGTAAATGAAAGTGTTACTTACTCAGACCAATCTGGGTTATAGGGGTCCAATACACACACAGCATGCTGACACATAAATCCCCTGAGCTGCCATTGCACGCAAGTGCATGCTTTTTTCACAATGTCAACTGTAAAAACTGCCTTGCTAGTTTTGTTAGTCACTTCATACACTCTCATCTCTGATGAAGGTTCTGTGTCATAATTTCCAACACCCAATTGCATCTTTTCTATAAGTTTCATTGCTGCAGGAACTAAATCAGACTCATTCCATGTTGCAGCTAATGCACTCCTCCTTGCATACAGGTTCATGACCAACTGGGTATACATGATCGCCATTACACAAATAGGCTTGTCCCTAATATTGGGACACATAGCATTGAATGATTCTGAGAAGTTGCTATTTATGTGCTCACAATCAGCAGTGTGTGGGTACCATGATCTATCCCAAGATCTTGGGTCTAATTCAATTAGATAGTTGAATGCTTTCTTTGAAATCTTTTCTAATTCATCCATGCTTTTCTGAACATTAATGAACATAAATAGGAGCATAAATTAGGAGTGCATCATTGTATATGGTTTTATTGTCAGTATTTATAATGTTTAAGTTAATAAGAGAGGTATTTAACCTTCCAGTGAGACTTCTTATAAGCTTTGGCAGCATTCAAAAGTAAATCCCTGAGCTTTGGACCCTTACAACCATGATCTATATAATTCTGGTATATGTGCCTGAAAAATAAAAAGTCACATTAAGCATGCATCCATAATCAACAGTAAAACAATTCTTGGGGAAAGTAAAAAATTCAGCAAATTACCTAAGGCAATATCTCGTGGTTTGCAAAGGAAATAATTCTCTTACGGACTCCGAGAAAGACCTTTACTGTCTCAGAGATGAAGGTCAAACCAGGTGTGTCGAACAAAATTTTTTTTATCTCTTCAAAAATAAGTACCAGTTTGCCTCAGTCTCACTCTTACAAAACATAACGGCTAATGGGTATACACAGTTTTGGCCATCCAAGGCAGTAGTAGCAAGTATTACACCACCATACTTATTCTTTGTATGCATCCCATCTAGCCCAATTACTTTCCTACAACCTTTCTTGAAGCCTTGAATTTGGGCATGGTAGGACAGTGTGAAACTCTCAAACCTGTTATCCTCACCCTCTTTGGAAGAAGTAAAGCTGACAAGGTTTCGATCGTCCAAACTTTTCACTTCCTTAGCTAGGCTTGGAATCTTGGTATATGATTCTTCAAAGCTTCCATGGAGGTCAGCTAGTATCATTAACTACATGATTAAAAACACAAACACAACATCCATTTTATACATATATATTCTTTACTAAAAACAAAAACTTTTAAAAAAATAACAAGTGTTAAAACATACCCTGGCTTCAGCTGCAACCCAATATGGTATTTCAGTACGGAAAGTTGGCCAAATGTGATTCTTCATTATTGCCTTAGGCTTTGGAACTGAATTAGTAACACCTAATGTCTTAATCATGTAGTCGGCTACAAACCTCGAATTGCACATTGGGTTTCTTTTTCCCTTCATCTTCTTACATGTGTGTTTTAGGTTACACAACTTTGATTTTGGCAAAGGCTCATTTGGCACTGTTCTAGCATTCACTTGCCATAAACACTTTTGGGTTTTCCTGTGCTTACACAATACATAAGCCCTTCCTTTATCTGCCTTCTTAAATTCAAACATACATTTTTTCATAACTGCATATTCCCTTACATGTTTTTTAAATGTAGGAATATCATCAAACACCATGTTAACACACATTTCACCAGGCACAGCATCAATATTTTCATTTGGCAAAGACAAATCTTCAGGATCTACTATATACTGACCATAATCATGATCCCATTGAACTTTTTCATCTTCATCCACTTCTCTATGCATACCAGATCCTATAATTTCACCATCATCATTATTAACATCCTTCCTGTGATCATCACCCACATTCCAGTCATCATCAACATTCTCATTACCATGCTCATCCCCAAGCTTATCTTCATATGCAACACATGAGGAAATAAAATCTTCATAAGTATATCTTTCATTTACATCTTCATCTTCATCTTCATCTACGGATGATTCACCTTCATCTTCACTTGATACAAATCTTGGCTCTGGATTGTCATCTGGATGGCACTCATCGTCAGCTTCCTTTGTAAGATTCAATGCTTCTTCTTCTTCATCATCCGAACTCACAACCATGGCAATTACTTTCTCTCCTTTAGTTTTACTTACCACCTTGTTGTTACCAACACTACTAGCTTGTGAAGGAAAACCGTCACTTTGAATACCACTTGCATCTTCAAACTGTAGTCTTTTAGGTGTTGTTGTTACATCATTAGACACCTTACTTTCCTTTTCTAGCATTCTAGGACTTTTCCAATTCTTTGGTTTAGAAACAACTTTCTTTGGTGGTGACTTCAAAGCTGTAACAACTTTCTTTGGTGGTGACTTCAAAGCTGTAACAGGATTTGACACATTACTAACACCAGCACCCATATCATCACAACTAGAACCAAGGATTTCAACTGTTAATGCAACATACCCCCATTGATCAGGCTTTACATCTCTCCACATGTCAAAAAAGTCTAATTCACAACCAATCAAATCTGAATCCCAATATATTTCCACACCAAAATCCGGCTTCAGACCCAAACATTTCAACCTTTCCTTTACCATATCTTCAAAATGATCAAAACTAACGGCATCACCTTTCACTTCAGAAAAATACATTTTATGACCCTTCAAAGTGCAATTGTTTATAGATATAATAAAATTCCTCTTCTTAACCCTCCTGAAATATATCAAGTATACACAACATTCAATTTTTTTTCATTTGATTTCAGCCAAACATTCACATTTCATATTTGTTAAGTAATTACATTCATAAAATTAAAAAAAAAGGTAAATATTGGCACTCATATGTTTTCAGATAAACAATGAAGGGAAATTTTGCAAACAAACAAGCAAAAAGAAACCTATTCACAATTTTTTTCCCCAAATAAGTATACACATAATTCAACTTTTTTCCCAAATAAGCAAAAAAAAAAAAAATGAAAAAAATACCCTATGTACTGTTAAACAGTTCCTCATTAAACTAATAATAACCCTAATTTATCAATTTTCCCAAATTAACCTAAATCAGAAGAAATCCCCATTCTATAGAACCCTAAATTCACTATTTTTATCAAAGTATCACAATTAACCGCACAATACAACAAAAACGAAGATCATTACACTGTTAATCTCATTTACCTATAATTTTTCCACAAAATTACCCTAACTCAGAAAAACAAAAAAAAAAAAAAACAAATTTAAAGAACCCTAAATTCACTTTTTATCAAATTAACACAATTAACCACAAAATATAACGAAAACAAGGATAAATACATGTTGGGTTTCTATTACTTACTCTTTTTGAAGACCCATGCCGCTTCAATTTGTAGTTTTCCTTCTTCTTCTTTTCCCTTTAACTTCAACTGTTCTTCAACTATAGGGACCAAAAGGAAAAGCAAAAACAGTGACAGATTCTCGGTTAACCATCAACTATTCCAACTAATCGAACCAATCCTATATTCTCACATCACAAGCCTCTCAATCTCTCGACCGTTCTTCAACTATGGTTTTTTTTTTTTTTTTTTTTTTTTCTAAGGGAAAATGAAGATAAGAGAAGAAAAGAAACCCGTGAGACATAAAAAACCCTAGATTTGGTTAAGTTGATCAAAAGCCGTTAAAAATTCTCGAGATTAAAACTCGATCTGATGAAAACACGTGGGCACCGGAGGATTATACACAATATAAGGTTAAATCTGTCATTTCAAATATACGGTGAGATCTCATATACCGAGATATTGACCGGTCAATGTACGAGAAATTGACTTTTTAACCTACTTGGATGGAAACTGTTAGTGCGGGGCATATCCCCGAGAAATGCAATCCTGGGGCATATCCCCAAGATGCAGTCCATTTTGGGGCATATTCCCCATTTTCCCTAAATTAAATCTCAATCAAAGAACTCTTTTGCTTGTTGCAGAGACAATAGATTATTTCACAAACTATGATCTACATTTGCCGATACAATAGATTCTTTGAATATCATCAAACATTAAGAAAGTTGATCCCAAAATTTTCCAAACCAAACAAACCCTCTTTAAGCACAAACAAACCTTCTTTATGCACAATTGAATAACCTAAATTTTCAAGCCCTAAAAGATCAAAACTTGAAGAGATCAATGCTTCAAAAATTACTAGAAATTTGATTACCATCAATTATTAACAGAAAATGTATAACCTTTCTTAGATCTGAAAGGAAGATAAAGAGGGAGAGAGAACAAGAGAGGTTACAAAGAGGGGAATACGTGAGAAGGGGAAAAAAAAGGGTGATGGAGTTTGACTTTTCCAAAAATATAATAAATATATATTTAATTCTTTTATTTTCTTCCTTTGAATATGGAATCCAATTTACCAAAACTTACTTCCTTTGAAGTGTTGTATTAAATATTTTTGCACATTAAACCTTGGTACAACAAAAGGAAATAAAAATAATATTTATTAATATTTAAGCCTCATGTATGACGCAAAATGGAGTCAAAAAATAATAATTATAATATTTGGTATTATGCATAATTGTTGTCACGCCTATGTGGCTAAAACTTCAGCTATTGCCACATCTTCAAATAATGTGAGGCAAAAAAGTACCTTTTGCCTCATCTGTTCACATGTGTAGAAAAAGTATAACTTAATGCCACACATATTATTGTATGAGGCTAAAACCCCTCTATTGCAACATTATTTATAGATGTGTGGCAAGGTAGTGAGGCAATAGACCTATATTCTTGTAGTGCTTATTCAAAGTTGACCATTCCGGCGGATATCTGGTCGGCAGCTTATTCAAACCACGACCTTGCATTTTCAAAACCAAAAATTTTGGATCGAAATCGAACTCATAAGACGGATCAAAAGGTTAATCTACTGAATTCATAATTTGAAAATTTTAATCTAAACTCAATTAATTAACCTAATCATAATTTTAGTGTTAATTAACCAAGGGCATATTAGCCATTTAGAAAAAACAAGGTGAAGGGGTGGCTTGGTTTTACTTCAAAATGACCCGATTTTGTCTTATTGGGTATACCCCAATTAGTTTGGGTATACCCCAATCAAGCAAGGAAAAATAAGCTCACATTGGCAACAATCAAACTTCAGTTAAAAAATAATAAACTTTGTTTGAGCCGTCAAATCTAATACTGAAAATAGATCAACGATTACAGTTTAACCCTAATCTGAACGGTCTAGATGGATCTCTAATCATATAAGTAGAATAGTTGCCTCATTTTTTCTACTCTGCCTATATTTAGGTGTTGTGTAGAGTGGGAAAGAAACTGAAACCTAACCCTAAAACTCAAACAACAACAAACTCTCATCTCATGTTCACGATCCATATATGGAAGCCGAAACATCAAAAACACGTGATCATGGACAACAACTTAGCCACACAATGATTTCTCCTCTCAAAAAACTAAGATTTTTTAAACTTCACGTGTTACCATTTCTTTAGATTTTCTTCTACTTGTTCCGTTTAGATTGTTTACTTTTATCCGATGATATCGTCAACTTGGATTATGGATGGATGGCAGGGTCTCCATTTCAAACAGCTGAATCGGTAGATTTCAATTGAGCGAGGATTTAATGGACATCTTCTTTTGCCATAAATTACTACATATCAGGGTTTGGAAGATTTAAATTTTGTATTTGTTAATCCATTTTAGCAAGCTAGTGTTCTCGTATTTATTAAAGATCGCTTCAATTTGTATGTGAAAATTTATTAAGTAATTTATAACTAATTTAAGTTTATTATATACATCCATGGTTTGTTTTGTTTTCTATGTGGTGTATTCTGGCCTCTGAATAGTTTTGAGTGGTTATGTGTTGTTCCCTATGAGTATGAACAGACCATAGAAATCTCATTTATAAAGCATCATAAACTGAGCATAGTTGTTTCGGTGAGAGTTACAATGAGTATGAACTTGGTGTGGCAAATCAAGTATCACATTTGCAAAAACGGAATAAACATAGTGGACCAACAAAGTAAATTCACCGAAGTAGTTAAATGAATTTCTTAAGCAAAATCGCAGCCTAAATTACACTTTACATTCCTTTTTTAGTTCTTAATGTGATGGAGATTAAAAATTTAATTAGCCAAACAGTAGAACAAACTTTACATAATTTTAGAGTCAAAACTGCAAGTTGCCTTTAACATTGAGGATTGTCTCTTGATGACTATTTAACTTCATATCTGAAATGGCTTCGATTAAAGCAACCCAACCCTGCAGTTGATTAATCAATAAGATTCATTATAAACTACCAAATACATAGCTGGAAATATTTAAGAAATGCAAATAATGTTATAACTTCTACATGAGCTAAACAGAGTTCAGAAAATCATACAGATAGACCATCAACGAGAGTGTTAGAACTATACACGAGCTGAAGATGCTTTCAATGTGAAAATCAAATAATACTTCACCGAGTCACCAAACAAGGAACTTGCTTGCGCTAAAACTTTTCAAAAGTCGGAAATGATGTGGTGTTATCAACCCTTTGTTATCCGGTGGAACAATGATTGATGGAAAGGATAGGTTGATCTAGCTCTATAACAGATCGACGATTACTATTTAACCCTAAAATGAGCGGGCTAGATCGATCCCTAGACCTTACTAAACCTTATAAGTAGAAAAGTTTGCCCTCATTTCTTCTCCGCCTGTCTATCAAAAAAAACCTAAACTTAAAAATCAACAGCAGCAAACTCTCTCATGTTGGTCTTGTTCATCATCCGTAAATGGAAGTAGAAACATCAAATACACAAGGCCATCAACAACTTCCCCACAATGATTTTTCCTCTCAAAAACCTAAGATATTTTCACGGAGGATTTCAACCATTACTTTAAATTGTTTTCTCATTTGGTCTTGATTCGGTGATCTCCTCTTTTTTTTTTCACTTTTTTGCGGTTTGATGCACTGTCTTCTTAGATTATGAATTTGAGAAAAAGTAATAACTGAATCGGACAGCATCTTTTACCATAAAACGCTACTACATATCTGGGTCTTGAAGATTTAGTTTTTGTATTTGTTATCCATTTTAGCTAGCTGGTGTTCTTCCCTTAATTAATGAGCCCTTTGATCAGTCTATATGTAAAAATCAAGTTATTGATTAATTATAATTTAGAATAATTTAAGCCCTTGAGTGGTTTTGTCTTCTATGGGTTGTATTTAATTAGGTTATATCTGCATCTGGTTTCTGAATATAGTTTGATTGGACGTATGTATTGTGCCATATGAGTTTTTCAGGAGCATAGGGTTGCAAAAAGTGGACTCCATTTGCAAGTCCAAACTGAAACTTAGAATACCAATCTACATCATACAATGAAATTTTACTTTTCTGCATTTGAATCTAATAGAGTTGGAGCGGGTATGGACAAACTTGGAGTGGCAAATGAAGCTGGACGTTAAACATTTACAAAAATATAAGCAGCAGTGGATCCAATTCAGCTCTGTTGATTAATTCAAACCATATTACAGCAGGCAAAAAATAGAACACAGTAATTTTACTTTTGTGGTAAAATGAATTTCCTAACCAAATTCGCAGCCTAAATTAGCTATTTAGATTTTACATTCATTATTTTAGTTCTTAATGCATTGGAGATTAAAATTTACTAGTAAAGTAGAATAACATTGAGGATTCGTCTCTCTATGACTATTAATCGACCTAATCAACTTCCACATCCGAGACGGCTTCCTTTAGAATTTGGTAAAGCCCTTCACTCTACCCTTCCCAAGACGTAGTAAGTAACCAGTTTGATCTAGTCATTAGCACCACGACGTAGTAAGTAACCAGTCATTTAACCTACCTACCCATTACATGTATAATCTCAGGCCTTTACAAAAACATATCACAGCCGTCTATAATCAAATTTCGGTCAAGCAATTACGGTCGCTTATAAATTCGTGTGAACCGTTAAATCTAATCTTTGAGTATAGAACCCTAATATGAATGGGCTGGATCCATCTCCAAACCTTATAAGAAGCCCTCATTTCTTCTCAGCCTCCGTATAACACTAAAAAAAATATCTAAAAGCAGACTCTCATAATTTCTTCTTGGTCATGAATCATAAATTGAAGCAGAAAAATCAAATAGGTGGCCATCAACAACAATAACTTCCCCGCACAATGATTTTTCCTCTCACAAAACTAAGATATTTTGGCATCCAATTTCTACAATTCTTTTAGATCCTTTTCTAGTTGTTCCTTAAAATCACTGAGATGAATCTATGTACAGGATCAAAGAAAACCGTCAGCATTATGATTTTTCCTCTCGAATATTTCTTATCAATCACCGTCTTGAAGTTATTTCTTGTATGTTTCTTGGAATTCCTTGAATAGATTTCCGAGAAGTATTTTGTTAATTCATGATTTTGCATCGATGAAGTAAGTCAAGACACGCATGAGGCAATAGAGTTGAAGCGTAGGTTATTGAAAAACGAAACTTGTTCTTATCCAAATTTCCAAAGGGTTAATTTAAAAACCTAATTTGTGAGATTCCGTTTCGTAAGTTTAATTTAATTATTCCAAGAAAATATAATACTTTTGTTTGTTGATTGATCTTGGGTTGTCTGTTTTATTGGCTTCTGAATTACAATTCCCACCAGGAAAACCAAAAAGATTATGAGATATTTACAGCGAGGTTTTGATAGCCTATGTAGGAATCAAATGCAGCTGTAATACTTGATCTTCCATATATAAAATGTATTCTAAGACATCCATTTTACTTGATAAGATATGTGTATGATTATTTTTTGCAATTGTGCTTGACTAGTGCAACTGACAAGGCTTACCCTCATCTAGAGGTGTAAATTGGGACGGGCTAGCACGTTTATGGCACAGCATAGCACGTTAAAATTCGAGCACAGCACGGCACAACACGTGACCGGCCCAGCACGGGCACAGCACGTTTGTTTAATGTCTTTGTCTTTGTGCCAGACAAAATAGGCACACGGCCCAGCACAGTACGCGGCACGTGTTAGCACACGGCCCAGCACAGCACATCACGCGAAGAAAGCACGCCACGTCATGCGTAAAATACTACACAATACATCACTTTTGATGCATATTTCACAAAAAAATCATTGTTTTAGCCAATTTCTGACATTTTATCTTCGGTATGCTAATTTATTTATATAATAATACAAGTACTAACTAAATTATCTCAAAAATATTTATTTTGGAGAACATCAAATAAATGTGCTAGCACAGCACAGCACGGCACAACACGTTTATTTTTCCGGCACAGCACAGCACAGCACGCCATTTAGCACAAGACAAAGACAAAGACGTCGAATCTCCTAAGATGCCCAGCCCAGCACGCAACACGCTAAGCACGTGACTTCGTGGGCTGGGCTGTGCCGGGCCGGCACGTTTTACACCTCTACCCTCATCATGATCAACATAATCAAGCATGCTTGCCTTCTGAAGGTAATATCCGTGTAATAGAGTTTCGCAATTTTTATTCAAATAGATGCAGCGGACATAATCTACTTACTGAGAGAATAGAGATCTTTTTGGTCAGGACCATTTTATTCTTTCAAAAGAACCAATATGAACTTTCAAATCATTATTAGATTAATCATTTGATTGAGCAGGTCTGGTAAGGGATCTATTTCTGAATTTTCCTCTTGAATCTAGCCATTATGAGCTTCTCCTACCTCATCGCTGCCACCACCATCAACTCCAATACCAACATCTCATCGTCACAGCCACCATCATCTCAATTTGAGAAGACCCCCAAATCCAGTTTGAGATTAATAACCCAAAATGGGTCATTTGTCCAAATATTTTTAAAACATGGTTCTAATGGACGAGTAAAAATTATTACGGGTGAAATGGACAAAAAAGAAATAACAAGGATGAAACTGGATTCATACTGGCTTAAACTTAAAAAATAGCGATGATGAAACTAGATGCATCCTGATGTAAATTAAAAATAAGAAAAATATTTGAAAATGGGTAGGATGAAACTATTTACATCCTGGCTATTTTAACATTTTTGTCCATTTAAACAGTATCAAAACCTAGATGTCTTTTTCACCCAGGAGTTATTAATTTTGGTCTTTTTAACCAATTTTGTGGATTAATAATCATCTTGGTAATAATCAAGCTCGCAAATGCTTAACACTTTAACCTTTTGAGTTTCAGATTGGGTAGCTTACTATCATTAGTTTTATATCCGCTTAAAAATGATGGATTTAGAGTGGTGCTTTTTTTAGATGGACAAATTTAATTTCACTAACGGACGCTAAAATCCTAATGGATTGACCAATTGACCTAGTTGACTAACGAGGCAACAACCGAAACTATGAAGCACGGATACTGATACGGGGATACCAATACCGGGATACTGATACAAGGATTCGTCAATTTTTGAAAAATTATTTAACTTTATAATAGTTCATTTTAGTAAAAAGACACTACACCAAATCCAGGATTTCCTAATGGAAACTAAGTGTTACTGAAAAATACAAGCTAATTTCCCTAACTAAAAAAAATGGTTATCGATATGGTGTTATATAATGTGTTAGAATTTTGCCCAACTCTTTTAATCCATTAGGGAAATTAAATAGCCTAACACTTGATTTTCATTACAATATTTATCCTAACTATTAACATCTTACACTTGATATTTACTTTCTAATGTAGAGATTGTGTTATAATTTTTGCTAACCCTTATTATAACTACTAACATGGCCACTAAGCAAATGACATGTGTCTTTATGTTTCATAGTTTTGCAATACAATATTTCCGTCGAGAGAGTGTCGAAGATGACAGGTTTCGGTGGCCGGACACACCAATTTACCGGTCACCAGAAAGTTTCAGGTGACCGGGACCTGAAAAGGTCCGGTCACCTGATTATAAATATTACTTTTGAACCTGCTACCATCCATCCATGAACACTTGAAGTAATCAAGAAAAAAGGATTGAACACAGGAAAAACATATATATTTCATAATCATAATCAAGGAGCACAGAACACCCCCCCTTAAGTTTACATCGAAGAACAGATGCAAAAATTACAAATTATCGACTTCAAGTATTTTACAGGAAAGTGGCTGCTCGAAATGAAAGCAGAGTGCCTGGATTGTTGTTGGCAGGATGTCGGTTTCCTTTGATACTTCCCAATATCTCGCAACACAACCTGTAGCAAGGAGCAAATAGCAGTTGGTTAATAATTCAACAACACAACATTTGGGAACTATAAATCGATTTCCTCGTCCACATAAAAAAAAAAAAAAAAGAGATATTGCTCTCAGAATGACTAGCTTATTCAACTGAAGCACACAAGATATCTCTTTCATAATTGAAGATGAAAAGAAGAACTCAAACCTTAGCAAGTAAACTGGCACAGTAGAAGTAATAGAAGGAACTGTGAGTAATGGTTCCTTATTAATCAACTGAAAAATCAACAAGAAACATAATCAGATCATATTCTACTGACTAACAGCAAACGAGCACTGAGACTCCGCAATTTGAATAATGGAACAGAAAAAAAGAACTAGAAATGACGTTTCACTATATTGATTGTGATATTACCTGCTGCTGCTTTTCGTAAACCTTCTTTATTTCCTTGTGTGGTTGGGTTGTAGATAGGTGACCTGTTATTCATTTACACAAAATGAGATCGACAGATACAGAGACAAGGAATTGAACACCGTATCTTAAACTAAAAGATAAGAGAGAAACACAAACTGGATTTGAATTAGTCACGAATCTTACGGAAGTGGTTGGGCTGGTTCAATTGAAAAACCAAAGAGATGAAACTGATAGATTGTCCAAGCTGCTGCCGTTGCCACAACCAGAAAAATAAGTAGCCTAACTGCGTCATTACAGAGAGGAATTGCCACAATCCACTTGTTGCCGCTACCCAAAAAATTCCAATGCTATCACAACAATGACAACGACAAAAATCTGCAAAGACACACGAGATATTGCTTTTAGAATGACTAGCTTATTCAACTGAAGCACTTGACAATAGAAAATAGACACACTTAGGGAGATAGTTAGGAGGGCTCATTAGATATCACATCTCAATCTTTCAAAAAAAATTATGCTCAGATTCTGTTAAGTGATTACAAATAAAAGATTGCATGGAAGCTAACCCAAATATCTGTCACACACACAACAATATGTTCACATACTAACTGAAACATCGCAACATAATAATCCTCGGGAGAATTGCTTTGCGGACCAAACTTTAGAAGCAATCTATACATAAGCTAATCACGACAAGTCATGATTGCAGATGTAAAATATGCTTTGGGCAATCAAATGAACCACACTAGTAGCATTATCCTTAGATGAGCTTAAACAAATAATTACTGGGAAACTTAAGGAACTACAAACTCATAATGTAATTATTAGCCTTATATCCATTGCAAAACAATAAAAGGCAAGCCAAAAGAGGGAGAATTTTACCAAATAGCAACAGTTCCAGGGAGCGATATTTGTACAGCTTCTTAACAGCACCAGCAGTAGATCCACTAACAAGCAAGCTTCGACACATAAATTGCAGTTGCATCACATGGATTCCATGGACAAAGCTTAACCGGGATTTTCTGGAAAAAAATAACATGTATTTCATTAACTTAATGAGAAGTCTACATTCCGGACAATGACAAGGAAGAAAAGGTAAAAGTCAAATCCATAAAAATAGATCTCTATAAATGAATGATATACAAAAATATTGAAGACAATACAAATAAAAGGCTTCACCTGTCAGCATTGGTTAGGTCTTCCAGCTGTATGTGTTTCATCATTCATCTGAAATATCAACAAGAAAAAACATCAAAACCGTTATTAAACCACAAACAAAGCTTAACAAACACAAATCCTATTAATTTAAAATACATATAGCAGACCTGTATTTGCTTAAATCTAGGAGGCCAATGATTAATGGCTTCATCTACATAAGTTAGTTCATCCAAAATCTTCCCTGCTCACCACCTTCTTGTGTTTCAAGTTGAATTTATCTGGTTTCAGAGAGGGGGGTTAGAGAGGTTAAGTAGCAGATCAGAGTACTTATTCTATTTCACAATTCAAACACACATATTAACCATAGGTCCACAGAGATAGCATTCATTCCAAAAATGCCAACTTTCTTAAAGATGATAAAATTTAAAGATTTTACTAAAAATCTAGAGAAACCAGAAACAAGTCTGAATTGTAATAACCTTAAGAATCATCTTCCTCACCCACAAGAAATTTCCCCCCAAATCACATAGAAAACAAGTTGTATTAAAAAGTACTAAGAAATTCAAACATCACAAAATCCTCAACTAGCAAGAGATTCACAAACCTTTGAACACAGCGACTCCTCCAAATGGACTTCCAAACTAACCCTGAAAAAAAAAGGAGAATTAGAGAAAAATTAGTAGTCATCTCAAACAGAGATCAAAACCCAATAACCAAATTTCAAACAAACAGAATCACAAAACCAATTTTCCTCAAACACTACCACCAAACACAGTAGATTCAGAGGTTCACAAAATTGGCTCAAATCATACAAAGAAAAAACATATAAATCAATCGATGTTGCATAAGAAAAAAAACAAACTTCCAAAATCACCGATTCTTCCATATGAACTTGCAAAACTCACCCCAAAAAATTGAAATAGAAGTAGAGGAAAAAACCCAAAACCATTTCTCAAACAAACTGAAACCCTAAATCAAAACCCCAAACCATTTTTCATGAAATCCTAGTACTAAAAATTGATAATATGAAACATTTAAACTGATATTCGAAATAAATATTACACAGAAACTGACCAGATTAAGAGATGCAGCGACTGTGAGCAATAGATGTGAAAGATAGATAGAAACAAACCCTAAGTTTCCAGAAAAAATTAGAATCTGGTTTAAAGACCAGATTATATAGAAAAGATAAAAGAGAAGGAGGGAAATTTCGTGAATTTTTGAAACCATTCTAAAATTGAAGCGGGAGAAGAAATTTGGTGAATTTTTGGAGTAGGAGAAGAAACCATTCTAAAATTGAAGGACAATTGGGGATCTTGCTTTTTCTCAACTTCTTGCGTTTTGCACGAGGTGAAGAAACAGATGTGGTTCAAACTTTATCCACGTTAACAATTTGATCACCGTTTATCTTTATTACCCCTAATCGATGGTCATAGTCCTTTTGTTTCGCTCATACGGATCCAATGAAATGGAGGGTTAAAAATTAAGTTATTTTCTTCATACGGATCGTACAATTGACGGTTCAAAATTAGTCACAAGTTTTGAGACCAGGTTTCGAGTCACTTATCAATTTCTGAAACACGAATCCGATTTTGATATAAACTTCAGATATTTCGTTGGCTAACAAGACAAACTTATATCTTAAGGACGTTATCAGATTTAGATGCACTCGTCTAAACCAGATAGTAGGTTTCGGATAACAAGGTTAATCTAATTTCGATTCAGGAATTCATTTTAAAACGAGATTGAGGAAATAGAAGTAAGCGCTCAAAGTCGGAAGATTTCGAGGCACTAATCAATTTCTGGGACATGAATCTGATGTTGTTATAAACTTCGGATGTTTCGTTGGATAACAACACAAACTTGTATCTGAAGGACGTTATCAGATTGAGATGCACTTGTCTAAACCAAATAGAAGGTTTCGGATAACAAGGTCGATCTAATTTATAATCGGAAATCCATTTTTAAAACGAGAGCGAAGAAATTAAAGTAAGTGCACATAATCGGCAGATTTCGAGTTCTTCATCATTTTATGAGACACTGATCTGATTTTCTTATAAGCTTCGGATATTTCGCTGGATAACAGCACAAACTTGTGTCTTGAAGACATTATCAGATTGAGATGCACTTGTCTAAACCAAATAGTAGGTTTCAGATAACTAGGTCGATCTACTTAATAATCGAAAATGCATTTTTAATTAAAACAAGACCG
This sequence comes from Papaver armeniacum, assembly GCA_023531295.1. NCBI lineage: Eukaryota > Viridiplantae > Streptophyta > Magnoliopsida > Ranunculales > Papaveraceae > Papaver > Papaver armeniacum. The sequence goes on along the minus strand of JAJJWW010016325.1, from coordinate 28,468 downwards.
AAGAAATATAAGTAAGTACACAAAATCGGCAGATTTCGAGTTCCTCATCAGTTTCTGAGACATTGATACGATTTTCTTATAAGCTTTATATTTCGTTGGATAACAATACAAACTTGTGTCTTGGAGACATTATCAGATTGAGATGCATGCACTTGTCTAAACCAAATAGTAGGTTTCAGATAACAAGGTCGATCTACTTTATAATCGAAAATCCATTTTTAAAACAAGACCGGAGAAATAGAAGTAAGTACACAAAATCGGCAGATTTCGAGTTCCTCATTAGTTTCTGAGACACAAATCTGATTTTCTTATAAGCTTCGGATATTTCGTTGGATAACAACACAAACTTCTGTCTTGAAGACATTATCAGATTGAGATGCATGCACTTGTCTAAACCAAATAGTAGGTTTCAGATAACATGGTCGATCTACTTTATAATCTAAAATCCATTTTTAAAACAAGACCGGAGAAGTATAAGTAAGTACACAATCGGCAGATTTCAATTGAGCGAGGATTTAATGGACATCTTCTTTTGCCATAAATTACTACATATCAGGGTTTGGAAGATTTAAATTTTGTATTTGTTAATCCATTTTAGCAAGCTAGTGTTCTCGTATTTATTAAAGATCGCTTCAATTTGTATGTGAAAATTTATTAAGTAATTTATAACTAATTTAAGTTTATTATATACATCCATGGTTTGTTTTGTTTTCTATGTGGTGTATTCGGCCTCTCGAATAGTTTTGAGTGGTTATGTGTTGTTCCCTATGAGTATGAATGGACCATAGAAATCTCATTTATAAAGCATCATAAACTGAGCATAGTTGTTTCGGGGAGAGTTACAATGAGTATGAACTTGGTGTGGCAAATCAAGTATCACATTTGCAAAAACGGAATAAACATAGTGGACCAACAAAGTAAATTCACCGAAGTAGTTAAATGAATTTCTTAAGCAAAATCGCAGCCTAAATTACACTTTACATTCCTTTTTTTGTTCTTAATGTGATGGAGATTAAAAAGTTAATTAGCCAAATAGTAGAACAAACTTTACATAATTTTAGAGTCAAAACTGCAAGTTGCCTTTAACATTGAGGATTGTCTCTTGATGGCTATTTAACTTCATATCCGAAATGGCTTCGATTAAAGCAACCCAACCCCTGCGGTTGATTAATCAATAAGATTCATTATAAACTACCAAATACATAGCTGGAAATATTTAAGAAATGCAAATAATGTTATAACTTCTACATGAGCTAAACGAGTTGAGAACTCATACGGATAGACCATCAACGAGAGTGTTAGAACTACTACACGAGTCAAGATGCTTTCAATGTGAAAATCAAATAATACTTCACCGAGTCACCAAACAAGGAACTTGCTTGCGCTAAAACTTTTCAAAAGTCGGAAATGATGTGGTGTTATCAACCCTTTGTTATCCGGTGGAACAATGATTGATGGAAAGGATAGGTTGATCTAGCTCTATAACGGATCGACGATTACTATTTAACCCTAAAATGAGCGGGCTAGATCGATCCTAGACCTTACTAAACCTTATAAGTAGAAAAGTTTGCCCTCATTTCTTCTCCGCTTTGTCTATCAAAAAAAACCTAAACTTAAAAATCAACAAAGACAAACTCTCTCATGTTGGTCTTGTTCATCATCCGTAAATGGAAGTAGAAACATCAAATACACAAGGCCATCAACAACTTCCCCACAATGATTTTTCCTCTCAAAAACCTAAGATATTTTCACGGAGGATTTCAACCATTACTTTAAATTGTTTTCTCATTTGGTCTTGATTCGGTGATCTCCTCTTTTTTCACTTTTTGCGGTTTGATGCACTTTGTCTTCTTAGATTATGAATTTGAGAAAAAGTAATAATCTAATCGGACAGCATCTTTTACCATAAAACGCTACTACATATCCGGGTCTTGAAGATTTAGTTTTTGTATTTGTTATCCATTTTAGCTAGCTGGTGTTCTTCCCTTAATTAATGAGCCCTTTGATCGAGTCTATATGTAAAAATCAAGTTATTGATTAATTATAATTTAGAATAATTTAAGCCCTTGAGTGGTTTTGTCTTCTATGGGTTGTATTTAATTAGGTTATATCTCGCATCTGGTTTCGAATATAGTTTGATTGGACGTATGTATTGTGCCATATGAGTTTTTTCGGGAGCATAGGGTTGCAAAAGTGGACTCCATTTGCAAGTCCAAACTGAAACTTAGAATACCAATCTACATCATACAATGAAATTTTACTTTTCCGCATTTGAATCTAATAGAGTTGGAGCGGGTATGGACAAACTTGGAGTGGCAAATGAAGGCGGACGTTAAACATTTGCAAAAATATAAGCGACGTGGATCCAATTCAGCTCTGTTGATTAATTCAAACCATATTACAGCAGGCAAAAAATAGAACACGTAATTTTACTTTTGTGGTAAAATGAATTTCCTAACCAAATTCGCAGCCTAAATTAGCTATTTAGATTTTACATTCATTATTTTAGTTCTTAATGCATTGGAGATTAAAATTTACTAGTAAAGTAGAATAACATTGAGGATTCGTCTCTCTATGACTATTAATCGACCTAATCAACTTCCACATCCGAGACGGCTTCCTTTAGAATTTGGTAAAGCCCTTCACTCTACCCTTCCCAAGACGTAGTAAGTAACCGATTTGATCTAGTCATTAGCACCACGACGTAGTAAGTAACCGAGTCATTTAACCTACCTACCCATTACATGTATAATCTCAGCCTTTACAAAAACATATCACAGCCGTCTATAATCAAATTTCGGTCAAGAATTACGGTCGATTATAAATTCGTGTGAACCGTTAAATCTAATCTTTGAGTATAGAACCCTAATATGAATGGGCTGGATCCATCTCCAAACCTTATAAGAAGCCCTCATTTCTTCTCGGCCTCCGTATAACACTAAAAAAATATCCAAAAAGCGGACTCTCATAATTTCTTCTTGGTCATGAATCATAAATTGAAGCGAAAAAATCAAATAGGTGGCCATCAACAACAATAACTTCCCGCACAATGATTTTTCCTCTCACAAAACTAAGATATTTTGGCATCCAATTTCTACAATTCTTTTAGATCCTTTTCTAGTTGTTCCTTAAAATCACTGAGATGAATCTATGTACAGGATCAAAGAAAACCGTCAGCATTATGATTTTTCCTCTCGAATATTTCTTATCAATCACCGTCTTGAAGTTATTTCTTGTATGTTTCTTGGAATTCCTTGAATAGATTTCCGAGAAGTATTTTGTTAATTCATGATTTTGCATCGATGAAGTAAGTCAAGACACGCATGAGGCAATAGAGTTGAAGCGTAGGTTATTCGAAATGAAACTTGTTCTTATCCAAATTTCCAAAGGGTTAATTTAAAAACCTAATTTGTGAGATTCCGTTTCGTAAGTTTAATTTAATTATTCCAAGAAAATATAATACTTTTGTTTGTTGATTGATCTTGGGTTGTCTGTTTTATTGGCTTCGAATTACAATTCCCACCAGAAAACCAAAAAGATTATGAGATATTTACAAAATGAGGTTTTGATAGCCTATGTAGGAATCAAATGCAGCTGTAATACTTGATCTTCCATATATAAAATGTATTCTAAGACATCCATTTTACTTGATAAGATATGTGTATGATTATTTTTGCAATTGTGCTTGACTAGTGCAACTGACAAGGCTTACCCTCATCTAGAGGTGTAAATTGGGACGGGCTAGCACGTTTATGGCACAGCATAGCACGTTAAAATTCGAGCACAAAGACGGCACAACACGTGACCGGGCCCGGCCGGGCACAAAGACGTTTGTTTAATGTCTTTGTCTTTGTGCCGCACAAAATAGGCACACGGCCCGGATAAAGACGCGGCACGTGTTAGCACACGCCCAAAGACAAAGACATCACGCGAAGAAAGCACGCCACGTCATGCGTAAAATACTACACAATACATCACTTTTGATGCATATTTCACAAAAAATCATTGTTTTAGCCAATTTCGACATTTTATCTTCTGTATGCTAATTTATTTATATAATAATACAAGTACTAACTAAATTATCTCAAAAATATTTATTTTGGAGAACATCAAATAAATGTGCTAGCACAAAGACAAGACGCAAGACAACACGTTTATTTTTCCTAAGACAAAGACATCACAAAGACGCCATTTAGCACAAAGACAAAGACAAAGACGTCAATCTTCCGAAGATGCCTTGACCCAAAGACGCAACACGCTAAGCACGTGACTTCGTGGGCTGGGCTGTGCCGGGCCGGCACGTTTTACACCTCTACCCTCATCATGATCAACATAATCAAGCATGCTTGCCTTCTGAAGGTAATATCCGTGTAATAGAGTTTCGCAATTTTTATTCAAATAGATGCAGCGGACATAATCTACTTACTGAGAGAATAGAGATCTTTTTGGTCAGGACCATTTTATTCTTTCAAAAGAACCAATATGAACTTTCAAATCATTATTAGATTAATCATTTGATTGAGCAGGTGCTGGTAAGGGATCTATTTCTGAATTTTCCTCTTGAATCTAGCCATTATGAGCTTCTCCTACCTCATCGCTGCCACCACCATCAACTCCAATACCAACATCTCATCGTCACAGCCACCATCATCTCAATTTGAGAAGACCCCCAAATCCAGTTTGAGATTAATAACCCAAAATGGGTCATTTGTCCAAATATTTTTAAAACATGGTTCTAATGGACGAGTAAAAATTATTACGGGTGAAATGGACAAAAAAGAAATAACAAGGATGAAACTGGATTCATACTGGCTTAAACTTAAAAAATAGCGATGATGAAACTAGATGCATCCTGATGTAAATTAAAAATAAGAAAAATATTTAAAAATGGGTAGGATGAAACTATTTACATCCTGGCTATTTTAACATTTTTGTCCATTTAAACAGTATCAAAACCTAGATGTCCTTTTCACCCAGGAGTTATTAATTTTGGTCATTTTAACCAATTTTGTGGATTAATAATCATCTTGGTAATAATCAAGCTCGCAAATGCTTAACACTTTAACCTTTTGAGTTTCAGATTGGGTAGCTTACTATCATTAGTTTTATATCCGCTTAAAAATGATGGATTTAGAGTGGTGCTTTTTTTAGATGGACAAATTTAATTTCACTAACGGACGCTAAAATCCTAATGGATTGACCAATTGACCTAGTTGACTAACGAGGCAACAACCGAAACTATGAAGCACGGATACTGATACGGGGATACCAATACCGGGATACTGATACAAGGATTCGTCAATTTTTGAAAAATTATTTAACTTTATAATAGTTCATTTTAGTAAAAAGACACTACACCAAATCCAGGATTTCCTAATGGAAACTAAGTGTTACTGAAAAATACAAGCTAATTTCCCTAACTAAAAAAAATGGTTATCGATATGGTGTTATATAATGTGTTAGAATTTTGCCCAACTCTTTTAATCCATTAGGGAAATTAAATAGCCTAACACTTGATTTTCATTACAATATTTATCCTAACTATTAACATCTTACACTTGATATTTACTTTCTAATGTAGAGATTGTGTTATAATTTTTGCTAACCCTTATTATAACTACTAACATGGCCACTAAGCAAATGACATGTGTCTTTATGTTTCATAGTTTTGCAATACAATATTTCCGTCAGAGAGTGTCAGAAAGATGACAGTTTCAGGTGGCCGGACCTGCAATTTACCGGTCACCAGAAAGTTTCAGGTGACCCGGACTTGAAAAGGTCCGGTCACCTGATTATAAATATTACTTTTGAACCTGCTACCATCCATCCATGAACACTTGAAGTAATCAAGAAAAAAGGATTGAACACAGGAAAAACATATATATTTCATAATCATAATCAAGGAGCACAGAACACCCCCCCCTTAAGTTTACATCGAAGAACAGATGCAAAAATTACAAATTATCGACTTCAAGTATTTTACAGGAAAGTGGCTGCTTTCGAAATGAAAGCAGAGTGCCCGGATTGTTGTTGGCAGGATGTCGGTTTCCTTTGATACTTCCCAATATCTCGCAACACAACCTGTAGCAAGGAGCAAATAGCAGTTGGTTAATAATTCAACAACACAACATTTGGGAACTATAAATCGATTTCCTCGTCCACATAAAAAAAAAAAAAAAGAGATATTGCTCTCAGAATGACTAGCTTATTCAACTGAAGCACACAAGATATCTCTTTCATAATTGAAGATGAAAAGAAGAACTCAAACCTTAGCAAGTAAACTCGCACAAGAGAAGTAATAGAAGGAATCGTGAGTAATGGTTCCTTATTAATCAACCGAAAAATCAACAAGAAACATAATCGTATCATATTCTACTGCGACTAACAAAAACGAGCACTGAGACTCCGCAATTTGAATAATGGAACAGAAAAAAAGAACTAGAAATGACGTTTCACTATATTGATTGTGATATTACCTGCTGCTTTTCGTAAACCTTCTTTATTTCCTTGTGTGGTTGGGTTGTAGATAGGTGACCTGTTATTCATTTACACAAAATGAGATCGACAGATACAGAGACAAGGAATTGAACACCGTATCTTAAACTAAAAGATAAGAGAGAAACACAAACTGGATTTGAATTAGTCACGAATCTTACGGAAGTGGTTGAAATGGGTTCAATTGAAAAACCAAAGAGATGAACTGATAGATTGTCCAAGCTGCTGCCGTTGCCACAACCAGAAAAATAAGTAGCCTAACTGCGTCATTACAGAGAGGAATTGCCACAATCCACTTGTTGCCGCTACCCAAAAAATTCCAATGCTATCACAACAATGACACTGACAAAAATCTGCAGCACACACGAGATATTGCTTTTAGAATGACTAGCTTATTCAACTGAAGCACTTGACAATAGAAAATAGACACACTTAGGGAGATAGTTAGGAGGGCTCATTAGATATCACATCTCAATCTTTCAAAAAAATTATGCTCAGTTCGTTAAGTGATTACAAATAAAAGATTGCATGGAAGCTAACCCAAGTATCTCACACACACAACAATATGTTCACATACTAATCAAACATCGCAACATAATAATCCTCGGGAGAATTGCTTTGCGACCAAACTTTAGAAGCAATCTATACATAAGCTAATCACGACAAGTCATGATTGCGATGTAAAATATGCTTTGGGCAATCAAATGAACCACACTAGTAGCATTATCCTTAGATGAGCTTAAACAAATAATTACCGGAAACTTAAGGAACTACAAACTCATAATGTAATTATTAGCCTTATATCCATTGCAAAACAATAAAAGGCAAGCCAAAAGAGGGAGAATTTTACCAAATAGCAACAAGCCGGGGAGCGATATTTGTACGGCTTTTCTTAACAAAGACTAACAGTAGATCCACTAACAAGCAAGCTTCGACACATAAATTGCGGTTGCATCACATGGATTCCATGGACAAAGCTTAACCTGATTTTCTTCGGAAAAAATAACATGTATTTCATTAACTTAATGAGAAGTCTACATTCCGACAATGACAAGGAAGAAAAGGTAAAAGTCAAATCCATAAAAATAGATCTCTATAAATGAATGATATACAAAAATATTGAAGACAATACAAATAAAAGGCTTCACTTCAAGATTGGTTAGGTCTTCCAGTTTGTATGTGTTTCATCATTCATCCAAATATCAACAAGAAAAAACATCAAAACCAAGTATTAAACCACAAACAAAGCTTAACAAACACAAATCCTATTAATTTAAAATACATATAAAGAACTGTATTTGCTTAAATCTAGGAGGCCAATGATTAATGGCTTCATCTACATAAGTTAGTTCATCCAAAATCTTCCTCGCCACCACCTTCTTGTGTTTCAAGTTGAATTTATCCGGTTTCTGCAGAGGGGGTTAGAGAGGTTAAGTAGCGAGATCGAGTACTTATTCTATTTCACAATTCAAACACACATATTAACCATAGGTCCACAGAGATAGCATTCATTCCAAAAATGCCAACTTTCTTAAAGATGATAAAATTTAAAGATTTTACTAAAAATCTAGAGAAACCAGAAACAAGTCTGAATTGTAATAACCTTAAGAATCATCTTCCTCACCCACAAGAAATTTCCCCCCAAATCACATAGAAAACAAGTTGTATTAAAAAGTACTAAGAAATTCAAACATCACAAAATCCTCAACTAGCAAGAGATTCACAAACCTTTGAACACAAATGACTCCTCCAAATGGACTTCCAAACTAACCCTGAAAAAAAAGGAGAATTAGAGAAAAATTAGTAGTCATCTCAAACAGAGATCAAAACCCAATAACCAAATTTCAAACAAACAGAATCACAAAACCAATTTTCCTCAAACACTACCACCAAACACAGTAGATTCAGAGGTTCACAAAATTGGCTCAAATCATACAAAGAAAAAACATATAAATCAATCGATGTTGCATAAGAAAAAAACAAACTTCCAAAATCACCGATTCTTCCATATGAACTTGCAAAACTCACCCCAAAAAAATTGAAATAGAAGTAGAGGAAAAACCCAAAACCATTTCTCAAACAAACCGAAACCCTAAATCAAAACCCCAAACCATTTTTCATGAAATCCTAGTACTAAAAATTGATAATATGAAACATTTAAACCGATATTCTAATAAATATTACACGTAAACCGATTATTAAGAGATGCAAATGACTGTGAGCAATAGATGTGAAAGATAGATAGAAACAAACCCTAAGTTTCCAGAAAAAATTAGAATCTGGTTTAAAGACCAGATTATATAGAAAAGATAAAAGAGAAGGAGGGAAATTTCGTGAATTTTTGAAACCATTCTAAAATTGAAGCGGGAGAAGAAATTTGGTGAATTTTTGGAGTAGGAGAAGAAACCATTCTAAAATTGAAGGACAATTGGGGATCTTGCTTTTTCTCAACTTCTTGCGTTTTGCACGAGGTGAAGAAACAGATGTGGTTCAAACTTTATCCACGTTAACAATTTGATCACCGTTTATCTTTATTACCCCTAATCGATGGTCATAGTCCTTTTGTTTCGCTCATACGGATCCAATGAAATGGAGGGTTAAAAATTAAGTTATTTTCTTCATACGGATCGCACAATTGACTTACCAAAATTAGTCACAAGTTTTGAGACCAGGTTTCGAGTCACTTATCAATTTCTCAAACACGAATCCGATTTTGATATAAACTTCGGATATTTCGTTTGGCTAACAAGACAAACTTATATCTTAAGGACGTTATCGATTTAGATGCACTGTCTAAACCAGAGATAGTAGGTTTCGGATAACAAGGTTAATCTAATTTCGATTCGGGAATTCATTTTTAAAACGAGATTGAGGAAATAGAAGTAAGCGCTCAAAGCCTAAGATTTCGAGGCACTAATCAATTTCTGGGACATGAATCGATGTTGTTATAAACTTGGATGTTTCGTTGGATAACAACACAAACTTGTATCTGAAGGACGTTATCAGATTGAGATGCACTTGTCTAAACCAAATAGAAGGTTTCGGATAACAAGGTCGATCTAATTTATAATCGGAAATCCATTTTTAAAACGAGAGCGAAGAAATTAAAGTAAGTGCACATAATCGACAGATTTCGAGTTCTTCATCATTTTATGAGACACTGATCTGATTTTCTTATAAGCTTCGGATATTTCGCTGGATAACAGCACAAACTTGTGTCTTGAAGACATTATCAGATTGAGATGCACTTGTCTAAACCAAATAGTAGGTTTCAGATAACTAGGTCGATCTACTTAATAATCGAAAATGCATTTTTAATTAAAACAAGACCGAAGAAATATAAGTAAGTACACAAAATCGGCAGATTTCGAGTTCCTCATCAGTTTCTGAGACATTGATACGATTTTCTTATAAGCTTCAGATATTTCGTTGGATAACAATACAAACTTGTGTCTTGGAGACATTATCAGATTGAGATGCATGCACTTGTCTAAACCAAATAGTAGGTTTCAGATAACAAGGTCGATCTACTTTATAATCGAAAATCCATTTTTAAAACAAGACCGGAGAAATAGAAGTAAGTACACAAAATCGGCAGATTTCGAGTTCCTCATTAGTTTCTGAGACACAAATCTGATTTTCTTATAAGCTTCGGATATTTCGTTGGATAACAACACAAACTTCTGTCTTGAAGACATTATCAGATTGAGATGCATGCACTTGTCTAAACCAAATAGTAGGTTTCAGATAACATGGTCGATCTACTTTATAATCTAAAATCCATTTTTAAAACAAGACCGGAGAAGTATAAGTAAGTACACAATCGGCAGATTTCGAGTTCCTCATCAGTTTCTGAGACACAAATCCGATTTTGTTATAAGCTTCGGATATTTCGTGGGATAACAACACAAACTTGTGTCTTGAAGACATTATCAGATTGAGATGCACTTGTATAAACCAAATAGTAGGTTTCGGATAACAGGGTCGTTCTAATTTATAATCGGAAATCCATATTTATCACAAGACCGAAGAAATGGAAGTAAGCGCAAAAAATCGGCAGATTTCGAGTTCCTCATCAGTTTCTGAGACTCGGATCCGATTTTCTTATAAGCTTCGGATATTTTGTTGGATAACAACAAACAAACTTATGTCTTGAAGACATTATCAGATTGAGATGCAACGCATACCGGAGAAATAGAAGTAAGTGCACAAAATCAGCAGATTTTGGTTTCCTCATCAGTTTTTGAGACTTGGATCCGATTTTTTTATAAGCTTCAGATATTTCGTTGGATAACAACACACAAATTTGTGTATCGAAGACATTATCAGATTGAGATGCACTTGTCTAAATCATATAGTAAGTTTCGCATAACGAGGTCGGTCTAAATTATAATCAGGAATCCATCTTTAACACGAGACCGAAGAAATAGTAGTAAGTGCACAAAATCGGCAGATTTCGAGCCCTATACTCTCCAGAAATATTAAGCAAATTTCAAACTTTTTTTAGAGCCAATGAAACCTATATTTTTACATAATTATAAAGTCCTAACTCATTCAAAATTTCCATTAAAATATTATAATCCAATTTTATCAATCAAGCAAACTTATTTAATGAAAGACTAAAGAGTTTACAAAAACAAAACCAAACTTAAAATAGACTTAAAAGCAAATTTATTTAATCAAGCAAATGTATTTACCAAAATCTGAATGTATAAAATTGGTTACAGTTGATTCAACTAACAAAACTCAAAACTAGCTAGTAGAAGGTGCAGTGGTCAGTTTGATTCATCAAAATTACATTGTAGCTATTCTTGTCTTCTTGGCACCATAAACATTAAGCAAACAAGCCAAATGGGGTTCATCGACAAGAACGTCTTATATAAATCCAGTTACATCTTGACAAAGAAGGATAAACATGCCGAGAGAGACTAATCTACCTGGGAAGGATTTGCAGAAATCTGGGAGAGCTTTAGACATCAAGGACGGCTAGCAAACTGCAGCAGCTAAGGAAACCAAGTGATATCAAGATGGCAATATGATCGTAGAATCAATGTCAGCTAAGTTTGTGCACATTCGATCGGTACACCTGATTCAGGAAACAAAAAAAAATCCCAGTGCAACTAAACCAAAAGGCTCCAGATGATCCACTATAGTCTAAGCATCAAAATCCTCGTATCCAGAACTATATCTATTGGCCATTATGAATTTTTATCTATTATACCATTGTGGCTAAGAAACCCCAAACTCATATAAATTGATAATTCTCAATAAATTCACGTCACTGATGAAGAGAATCCATGCGACCACAAGCAAGCTTACTACCAAACAAGCAAAGTGCGAACCCATACTAACCTCAAGCAAGCTTACTACCAAACAAGCAAAGTGCGTAACCAATCCTGTAATATTTTACAATGCAACAAGCAAAGTGCAGAACCCATACTAACCTCAAGCAAGCTTACTACCAAACGAGCCCCATTACTAACCTTAAGCAAACTAACATTATGTATCATTTTCTCACCCCACTTTGAAGTTTTGAACGACCATTTAGCACAGAGGTCGGAAGTGATATACGAAAAAGTAAAAATAAATTCTTGAAAAATCTATAAACCTAGACAAATTACAGTCATTAAGCACAATTTCCCAGAGAAGATCTTTTAAAATCCTGGTTACGAGAGTATCTAACCTATTTGGATGTTTAAAGTTTCGAAAACAACTAGAGAATGTTAAACTAAAATGTGCATACCATAATATAAAGAAGATGGCCTTGCCACCTAGATAAATATCCCAAGAAAAAAAAGAAAATAGACAAATAATGCACCTTTGATTTCTTTAACCTGGATTTGTTCTCTCAGCACACCAAGATAAAGTCGAGTTACCCCCGCACTACAAGAAAACTTGGTTTAAGCGACCAAAATCTCAGCAAGAGCACAAAATTTTGGTCGCTTTAACAGTTGAGCAACCATGTTTGCAACTATCAAAAATTTTGGCTGCTTTTTACTTGTTCCCTCTCTAACGTAGCTTCTAAATAAATTTGTTGGTTGCTCCAGCATTTTTCCCAGTCGTACATAGCGACCACAATAGTAGCTTAGTAGCTATTTACTTCAAGCTACCATAGATCAGCAACTCAAAATATGTTTAGCTGGTAAAACTTGTCTCAGCAACCAAGTTACCGCCAATTCAAAAAAGGGAACGACAATGATTTTAAGTGGATACTTATATCGTACGGTTATAAATAAACAATAATTGTGTTATGGAATCAATTAGCTCCTCCGCAATCAACCCACTTCACCTTTATATGATTATCTCAGACACAAGAATGAATATTGGATCCTATATATGCACTACAAGAAAACATAGCTTAAGCGACCAAAATGTTAGCAAGACCACAAAATTTTGGTCGCTTGAACAGTCGAGCAACTAAATTTCCGACTACCCAAAAGTTTGGTTGCTTTCACCTAAGATCCACTAATTCACAGCCACTACCAGAAGTATTTGGTCGCTCCATATTTTGATCAAGTAAACAAGAGCAACTACAAAAGTACTTATGCTGGTATTTACTTAGAGGGACTAAGGACTGCCAACTAAAAAATCTATGGTCGGTTAAACCTCTATCGGCCACCAAGTTCTACCGCCAGTTTAAAAGAGAGGTCAAGTTGAGCTCGACTCCAAAATCACAACATAAAATTAACGTTCTTCAATTTCAAGTCATAACTACAATTGTTTACCAATTATCCATCATCACTTAACTACAATTGTTCGGAATAGATATAAACATGAACTTTGTTCACGGAATCAAACAAATTAGTTTTCCCTCATGGAGTTTTTGAGTCCTCTCACAATCATGGAACACCCAGTACACATATCAATTTGATTAGTAGTTATCAAATCAGCATATTACTCGTATGGTCCATAATTCACGAATTCAGAACATTGAATCTGTGAATCTTCTGGTGGGAAACCAAAAGTCAGGTTCAAATTATGAACCAAACAAGCAAACCCCCACATTAATTAGCTAAATAATGACTCGAAATAGCCATTATTACCTCATAAAATTCTTCGGTTCATTTTCTTACCCTCTTTCAAACTACCTTGTTAAGAATCCAGAATCCATCTGAAACAAGAAACATAAACATAAATCGAGTTTATCAGTATCGAATTAACCAAATCTAAGAGAAAACTCTTAGAGTAGTTTTGTCAAACAGGTTATAAGCGACTGTAAATGAAGATTTGGAATGTGAGAAAACTAATTGGATTGGAACCCAATTTTCAGTAGAGAAAAGCATATACAGTTAAAGCTTTAATTACCAATTTACAGTAACAATCTGTCTAAGACTACAAAGTCCAGCATCATAATCTGGATTTTGGAAATTTTAATAACGTAGTTATTCGGCAGATAGCGGTATGAGAAAGATTGGTGGAAATTGCTAAGAAGGAAAGAAACGCCAGGGAACTTGAAGAGGAGAAGAATGGTGGTCAGAGAATTAGGTCGTAGGGTTTCGAGTTTTGAGTTTTAAAGCAAGTGGGAACTTGGGTTTCAAAAAAACAATGCGCGCCAAAAAATGAACTAAGGTGCCAAATTCCCGCTAAAAATAGTCTCCCCGGAATATATTTGCACGGCATCGGACAAGGTGGCTATCCGCGCGATTTGAGTTTCTGGACTCCCATTGGCCAGATTAAATCATACGGATCCATTTCTAATTGATTTGAGTTTTTGGCTTCCCATTAGCGAGTTTAAAATCATACGGATCCGTGTGTAATTGATTTGGTTTCCCATTGGCCAGGTTATAACCACACGGATCTATCTCTAATTGATTCGATAGTCTTTGGCTTCCCATTGGCAAGGTTAAAATCATACGGATCTATTTCTAATTATGGATCATAGTTAGCAAATCGGGGTACAGACGGAAGTTCGGGAAGGCATATGTACAGGTATTATACGGATTCATGTAGATCAGATTCGGTCAAAAATCCGGTTAAATGTCCGTTGTTCAGCAGAAGATTTAGACGGCATTCATACGTGTATAATATGTTTTTAAGATATGAAATCGGCTTAAGAAATTCAGCAACGTATAAGAAAATAAAATTATAAAAGTTTTAGAAGGGGTGTCATGATTTGTAGTTTAAATGCATTATATATCAAATACCTTGTAGTAATAGCACCAACATATGGTTGGTCTGGTGGTTCAGGTGCTAGAATGTGGGAGTTTAAGGTGCTGAGTTGCGTTAACCGGGTGAACGAACTAGTTAGGCGAATAATTCGCAATATATTCGTAAACCCCATATAGTACACATACTAGAGACGAAGTTTAAGTTATTCGGAAGTATCATTGGATCCGATCAGTTCGGATACGCTTGCGAATCATTCGCTTATAATTCGACGAATTACTAACTAGGGTACGAATCTTAGATCATGAGTATATGGACGATTTTATATAGATTGATAGATGACGGATGAAATTCATTAATGTCAATTGATATTCGGTTACATTGATGATAACCAGAGAAACCGATGAATCCGAAAGAAATTGAGCAAGGCCGGCTGATATCATATAATATGACATATAATAAGTGAAAGTGAAGTTGATGAAATTCGATTTGAATTGATAGATAACCATGGATAAAAACCCATGGAGTCCAGAAGAAATCTAGTAAGGTCAAGCGATATTGGATAAGATTGGTTGATAACATGTGAAGTTAACTAATGAAGGTTGGTGGACATTCAGTTAAAAAATGATGTGTATCTAGATAAACCGATGAAATTTGGGAGAAGGTGAGTCAGGTCGACCGATATTGGGTAAGATGAGGATAACAAGTGTAATTAGCTGAAGTCAGTGAAGATTTGGTTTGAATTGATACATAAACATATAAACCCATGAAATCCACAAGAAGTTGAGTGAGGTCGAGCGATATCAGACAAGATTGATAGATGACGGGTAAAGTTGACTAGCGTCGATGGACGGTTAAATGTATGTGTGAATATAAATATATATATATATATATAATAATTGAAGAAAATGATGGAATCCAGTTATTGGTGAAATTTCCTAAGGTCAATGGACTATTGGTTGAAATGATATATAACCGGACAAAACGATGAAATTCAGGAAAAATTGAATGAGGTCGACAGACATTAGGTAAAATTGACGGATAATGCAGCAAAATTAAGTGAAACGATGAAAATTCATGGTCATGGAAAAGTCGATTTTCACATGTGGTGAGCAAGACATTGTTCACCTCAACACAACTTGATTGTGTTGAAAGTGCATCCTCACCAAGAATTACCCTGTTATGTGTACGGTGAGGGAAGCACAAGAATTGGGGCACACATATTATGTTAGGTATGATATTTGGTAAAGCCGTAGGATTCACGATTGTATTCTTCTAAAAAGGCATGTCTCTAAACTTGAGAAAGTTTTATGATTTTATTATTTGCTTAAAATACTTTTAATGATTCATGTACCTTGTGTTTCGTACATGTATACCTAACTTGATTTGTGTTTAAGGTTCTTAATGTTCCGGTTTGAACAAGTGTACGGTATGCATACCCCTTGGGTTTGAGTTCGAAAATAGGGTAAGGTACGCATATTCCTTGGATCTCGACTTTCACGAGTTGTGATCATACGCATACCCCTTGAGCCCGAATTCGTGAATCATAGGTATGCATACCCGTATGCACCTTTATTCTGATATACATTCCATCTTAGAAACCGGGAAACTTTGTTAAGGTTTGAAGCCCCGTACATGTATCGAAGTAGCTATATGTCGACATCGACTGTTTGGTATGCATACTAGTATGCACACCATAACGGTGATGTTAGAGCATAGCTCAATTAGACTCACCAAGTGTTGGTATGTCAAGTTTGGTTGTCATATTTTAGTATCAAAACTCATCTAGAGTCGCTTGATTAAGTACTTGAGTCAACTTCGTTTAGGTTAGACTAGAAAATCTAGGAATGTTGAGACATACAAGTTTACTCCGAAGACCAAGAACGTGAAGAAGTAACGAACTACAACGCCGATATCATCCTTCCACCCGAGGTTAGTAATATTTACTTGAATTGTTTCATTCCTAATGTATCTTTCAAGTCGTGCTATATTGAAAACATAACTGCGAAGTTGTATATACCGTACATATTGTATATAATACTCTAGTGATGTGACGTGATCATAATAGTATGATCATAGTATTAAGGAATTAGACTACGAAGTATAACGCCTATCTTTTGAAATATCAAGTTGTCGTATTGTCTCGACTTTGTCCATAGACAATCACACTTGGTATCGGACTATCAAGTAATTAGTAATCGATAAAAATTGATAAAAATTGACCGAGTTTCACTGATTTTTTGACAAAACGAATTATCAAGTAATTTAAAGGACTATGATTCTTAAATTGTTTATCAGGTCGATATAAATCTAAGAGTATTTGACAATGAAAATGATAAGAAACGACTTCGATAATTGTCATTGATTTTCAAGACAAAATTTCGAATAGTGGTTGGATTCATCGTTCTTACGAAGTTTCCAACTTATAGTAGCCTGAGTTTGTGTACTTGATAGCTAATTCCACCGAGAAACCATAAATTCTGATATTTTACCTCTTCAGTTCATCGGATAGCTAAATCCATTGGTGAATATTGAGTCTTTCCGAGTAAAATCGGAGAAAGGTGAGCGAAATCGAATGACACCGGGAAATAATGAGTCAATATGAGTAAGTTCGGTGAATATTGAGTCAATAGGGGAAAGTATGGTATGCATACCCCTTGGGTTTGAGTTCGAGAATAGGGGAATGTACGCATACCCCTTGGATCTGACATTCACAAGCTGGGAGTGATACGCATACCCTTGAGCCTGAATTCGTGAACTAATCAGAGGTATGCATACTGTTGATGGTGGACTTTTGACGACGGCTAAGTTCGTAAAATCGCATCGAGAATTATGTATCTCAGAAGGGGCTCGAACATGAGACCTTCTGAAGCAAATGAGTGGGGTGTTGTAATACACTAGTTTTCTTGTAGTGATAGAAGTAACTACGGAGATATATACTTCATATACATATTGTCAAGGATCATTCAGTTGGTCCACTTTCGAGAATATGGGAAGATACGGTATGCATACCCCTTGGGTTCGAATTCAGGAATATGGGAAGGTACGCATACGTACCCCTTGGATCTGACTTTCACGAGATGACAATGATACGAATATCCCTTGAGCCTGAATTTGTGAATCAGAGGTATGCATACCCTGTATGCATACTGTTGACTTTAATGAAGAGTTGTTCACAGTATACATACCGGTTTACAAACTGGAAAATCTGTTAAGGTCCGGAAGCCAACATACATGTACTACGTACACGTATCGGAAGTAGTTATATGTCGACAACAACTTTTTGGTATGCATACCCAGGTATGCACAACATAAAAAAGTCCGTGAACTCGTGAACCCAAATTAGTACGCATATCGGCCGTATACATACTAGAAAAGAACCGTTGGTCCAGAACTGGTTTTGGTATACATACCGATGTTGTTAGAGCATAGCTCGTATTGTCTCGACTTTGTCCATAGATGATCACACTTGGTATCATACTTATAACTTGAAATAAAAAGAATGTGGTGTATTTGGGTACCCTCGTCTTTTCATGTACGCATACCCAAAAAATTATGTGAACTCTGGAACTCGGTTATGTTTTAATGGTATCCATACTAATACGCATACCGAAAAACGCAGGTCTAACTCTAGTAATCTTTTAACCTGTGATGTTCAATTCTGATATATTTCGTAGTCAGTTTATCCGAACGAGAAACTCAGGTCCAACTCTAGTAATCTTTGAACCTGTGTAATCTTTGAACCTGTGATGTTCAATTCTGATATATTTCGTCTTCAGTTTATCCGACCGAGAAACTCAAGTCTAACTCTAGTAATCTTTGAACATGTGATGTTCAATTCAGATATATTTCGTCTCATGTTCATCCGAACGAGAAACGCAGGTCTAACTCTAGTAATCTTTGAACCTGTGATGTTCAATTCTGATATAATTCGTCTTCAATTCATCTGAACGAGAAATTTTGATATAAATTTACATTAAAGCTTTATATTAATACTTTTACACGGAAGAGGTTTTAGTTGGTATCCGAGCGACAAGCTAGGCACCAACCCCCTTTTGAATAGAAACACCCAATCTATAAAAAATAAAAGCACCTAGACCACTACCAGCATCATTATTAACTAAACAGTTTTTCAGACGCTGAAAAAAACAAATAGTGTCTTCGCTAAGCTCTCCTAAAGTAGTGAAATCTAAAACACCCAAACCATAACCATGCGAAACACATTTATCCAAGTATTTAGATAAATTTATTCCTAATTAAATGAATTCGTTTATTTAAACAACGATCTTGCCACTATCGATAACACTTCCTTCATTCCACCAAAGATTGACTCATTCTATTTAAAAATTTTGACCTTCCAAAATTGATCTTTACAGTAGAACTTCGATAAATTAATCTTCTATAAATTAATTACTTCGCTAAAATAATAAAATTTTAGGTCCCAACTAGGCTTGTACAGGATAAATTTTAACTCGATAAATTAATAACTTCGCTAAAATAATAATTTTCTCCGGTCTCAAGGCTATTAATTTATCGAAGTTTTACTGTATAAGTAAACAAGGACACGATAATAATAATAAAATACTATTTTTAATAGAGAAAACAAAAAATTTAGTTAAAATGAAAAATCAATGGCCTATTTTCGTTGGGCTGGACTTCCTAGAGCAAAACAGGGTTGGTGTGTGTGTTTGGGTCGAACAGATTGGGCTTAATAATCTGGTAGGAGCGAAACAGGGAGGTGAAGTTTTACACGGGATTTTGGTGAATATATGGAAACTACCTTATAGAGATAAGGGAAGTAGGATTTCTGTTTGATTCAATAATTAAGATTTTAAATAATTTAAAAAATGATCACTGAAAAGCCATCACGATGCACTAGCCATATCAGCCTTTAGATACTCTGGGGCATCTACACGTGGCATAAAGTTAAAAACATTAGATCCCGATCCACCAACCAAATAAGCGTTGGATTTAATATTCGTCTAGCCGTGTAGCACCATAACTTAAAAAATCAGATACCCTCTTGAACGTCCGATCATCTCGAGATCGATGCCTCATCTCAAAAGAGAAGGAAAACCCTAACCTTACCCTTAACCTTCTTCTTCCATTCTCTTCTCCGCCTCCCTTTCTCCCTTACACTTTCTCTCTGCTAAACACCCATCTTTAACGGAGACCACATCCTCCTTTTTCTCCCAGTCTCTCACTCAACCATCACCACCAAAACTATTATTACCCATTTTCCACCTCTCTATGTGAAGATATATAGCTTATTAGACATCTGAGGGAGAAACTTTTTGTTGTTCATCAGAGGTGTAAACCTTTTTTAATGATCTCATATTATTGTGTTTGTATTTCTAGGTTGGAAGATTATTACTAAAAATAAAAGACAGAAGAGGAATTAATGATAAAGGGAAATTTGTGCTGGAATAGATTTTTAGTAGTTAAGATGAACAGGAAAATGATTTGTTTCTAATACTTATGTTATTCGTGATTTGAAGATGATCTAATTTGATTCAGGGTCAGAGTATCCAGATGCCAATATTTTCTTCTTCATTTATCATTCTTTTTTTTTACTCTGTTGAGTCTAAATCTTAGATTCAATTTATTGGGTAGGTTGTGCAGTAGATTTTGATTTTTTTTCTTTATTTTTTTGTTGGACTTGGATTTTTTTTGGTAAAAAGTTAACTCTAATTTGATTTTTTATTATGAGTTAGCTCTGATCTTTGTATTTGTTTGTAATTAAATGCAGGACCCAAATTCATATTTTTGTGGGAGGAACCAGATCTGGAATCAGTACTCTATTGATCTCAAAATCAAAGCTAAAATACGAATCAGTATGAATCTTGTTGTAATCTTGTTGTGGTGCGTTAAGATTGATGCAGTTGTATTCCATGGGTTTAGATGGGATTGTAATTTATTTTAATTTTAAGAGATGGAGATTGTATTTTCTTGTAAATGGGATTGTATTTTATTTTTGTGAAAATGGGATTATAATATATTTTATTTTTTCTTGTAAAAAAGTGATTATGTAAATTGAATGTAATAATAATAATTTCCCTGATTGATTTACTCTGTTTTATCTGAATTGGTTTATCATATTTGGTTTATATTGATATTGAATATTGATTTTTTTTTTTTTTATTATTCATCTGAATCGATGATATCGGAAGCACTTTTGTCATACCGGAAAATATTTTGAGCAAGTAACTACAGATTAGTCGTTCAATGTAGCTCTAAACATGTTACTCGCTTAAGGACTAGACCAATGACCTTATTACTCGCTCAAGGATGGTTGGACTAAATTTAGACCAATGACCCCATTACTCGCTCAAAGTTGGTTGGAGTAGATTTAGACCAATGACCATATTTGGTCGCTGTTTGAAGTTGAAACATATCTAAAGCGATTGCATAGCTGCTGCAAGTCTATAGAGATCCCACCTCTTGCAATTACGGAGCGAGTGCCACTTTAAGTTGGTCAAACCCCTTGAGCGACCTAAAACGGGCTCTTGCAACCAAAATCGACTGCTTGCTTAATCTAGTTTTCTTGTAGTGCTGCTTTAAGAGCATCAATGACCTTTTTGCATGAGCAACAAACTCTGTCACATACTAAGCCTACAACAAAGTGAATTGCAGTCTAGTCACTCAAGTGACGTAGTGAGTTTGTAGAGGAATTGGGCAAGGGAGTTCCTAAGTGACATAAATAATACAAATGCGAAGAGGAATTATGTGACAAGACGTTCCCAAGAACATATAATTTATACAATAATCAAATAACTAACAATATGTTTCCACTTTCCTAGAGCTATATAAACAACAATATAGATTTGAGGAAGAAAGTTAACTGACCTCATATATCAGTTGGCATGAGAATTCCGTCTTTGTACTTGATCAATTACAGTCACTAATGCACCAGTAAAATAAGTACTACAGTAGAAAAAAAAAATCATTTCCATTATGGATTATATGCCACCTTTCATTTCAACCTGGAACTGCTCCATTAGTAAGATAAAAATTAGAAAACCGTTTAAATTTGGGGTCATTTGAGACATTAAGATTTACGAAGATGCACTACATAGATCAACCATTAAACCTTCGCTTCCGCTAACTTCAGGCATCCAACTCAAACTGCATTAGAAAGTCATGGCTATGCAGATTAGGAATTGGACAAATTCAAGAACAAAAATTTGATCCACACCCAACTGGAAATTTAAATATTATATTCTTATGAACTTCTGTTTTGTTGCTCTATACAGTCACTTAGAACAACAGTGCGATTATTGAACTGAAATCAGCATAAAGTAAATACTGGTCTTCAAGTTTCCTTCCATAATCTAGTCTCCTCAGTTGATTCAACATAACAAAAACTATGTGGATTCAACATACACTAACTAAATATTGTCTGTCTACTAGTCAAAAAATCAATGTTGGTTGGTATTACAGAGACTTGGTTGGTATTACAGAGACTCAATGTATCAAACTAAGATCAAGTATCAAGTCACTGCAGGTAGGAAAGAATTTATATAAACTGAACATGTAGGACAGAATTCATAGCAGCGAACCATGATTTTCTTTTTAATATCAAAAGAGGCGGAGGATGTGATCTCGGAGTTGGAGAGTGGCAAGGGTAGTGATCTCAGCGGGATATGGGGTAGGCTTTCGACTACTTAACGTTAACTCTATTTTTCACATTCACACGAAGGTAGTCTTTTTTTCATTTTATCTGTTTCTTTCGCTTAGTTTTAAGTTTTCTTTATATGAAACTTTCCAATGTTTGAGTTGCCGATATCCCAAGGACTCAGAGTAGGTTGAAAAACAGACAAAGCTTACCCCAGGAGTCATGGAACGATTAAATTAGCCATGTATCTGGTATCCCCACTATACTAACCTCAATAAAGCTTAACATCAAACTAGCCCCATTGTTAAGCTTAACCAAACTAACATGATGTATCATTTGTATCCAGTATCCCCACTTTTAAGTGTAGAATGACCATTTAACTCAGAGGTCGGAAGGGATATACAAAACAGTAAAAACGGATTCTTAAAGAATCTATGGACCTAGACTAACAACAGTCGTTTAGCAGTATTTCCCACAGAATATCGTCCAAAATCCTGGATACGAGAATATCCAATCTAATTGCATACTTATAGTTTCTGAAAAATCACTAGAGAATGTTAAAGTGAAATGAGCATGATAAAAAGATGATGGCCTTTTCACCTAGATAAATATCACAGGACAAACAGAAAATTAGAAAAATAATGGTGCACCTTTGATTTCTTCAACCTCGTTTTGTTCTATGCACACCAAGCTAAATCCAGAGCTACGTCCCTGCTTTGAAGAGCATCAATAACCTTCTTCGCATTGCAGAAGACATCAATGCCAACAAGATCCTGTAGGAGAATTCTGATAAGAATCTTCAGCAGAAAATGTAAACGAGAAGCAATATGTTACTCTTATCAAAATCTTTTGCCATATGCATAATGACATTTAAGCTGATCAATGCACTTTCAACTAACTCTATTGCTCGACAATTCAGGATATCCTTCATTAACGACCACATCTGCAATTGGTTTTATTACGCAGTACTGCTAATTTATCACCACTATCAGACGTGTTCGAGTCTTTATTCTAGGACAGGAAAACTTGGCACCACTAGAATATAATACAAATCCTTGTCTAAGTATTGTATCCAAGTAAATGAACCAAAAGTACATAAAATAAAATGCTCAAAATCAGTGCGACTAATACACATTCACATATCCGCCCATTTCTGCGATGCTACTTTCTATTATATCAGGGTGTTAACTCCTAAGCGATGTTGAATATTCATACAACATTACCAAGCATCGTATACACACATACAAATTCAGCATCTCTAGCTAGAATTTGTGCCTGCACAGGGTTGTACAGCTAAGTATATCTTATTAACATTAATATTTTGATGCTGCACCACATTCACATCATCTACTCTACATGGATTAAACCACGATCTATAATAATGCACAATAACTTGTACTGATAAAATCATATGACACTAAGAGAAAACTTCTCCAAGAATCTTGTAACATCTATGGCATATTGTACTGGTAAAGTTATAATTATCAGTAATGGTCTAATGGGAAACTCAATCAATTCTTTATGTATACCCCTAGTTATCTAACTATCCTCCTGGTCCCGGAACAGTTTCCTTTTCTAGATAAAACCAGCTTTTACCCCTCTGTAACAATTGCATGATCAACTCAAATCTTCCAAATAGCTCAAGAACCACAATTTCAACATCTTTCTCTGACATTAATCAATCTAAGCAATCACAGATTTGAGGAGATATTGAAAAAATCCACCATAGAACACTAAATGCAATCAAACCCAAATCATAAAACCACCTAATTTAATCATATTTCAACATGCACTAAACCAACTTCAGAGTAATCAAAAACCCTAAATCTCAAACAAAAACAGAAACGAGATTGAAATACATATCATAGTTAAGGTTAGATAGATTTAATATGTCACCAGAGCTACGATCGAAAGAAGAAGGAGAAGAAATTGAACCTTTCGATTGCCCCTGGTCGTAGAGATAACACAAAATCAATGGTAAAACGGATTAGATCAATAAGGGAATCGAAACCATAGGGCAAAATTGATCGAGATTGAGTCTGTTTCTTTCAATTGATTTCAAAAGGGAAGCTTAGAGTGGTTTTTTTTTGGAGCACGGGCTTTGACTCAATTGATTTCAAATCAAAGTTCTCATTAGGTTTTCTTTCGACCATTTGTTCTTTCTTGTACAGGCACCAGTATTGCTTTTGTTCTATCGAGTGTGACCGTGGACGCTGGACCCATTGGCTCTTGGACTAAAATTTTGGTTAAAAAATGGAACTAAACTTTGGTTCCCACCCATTGGTTCTTGGACTTAAGTTATTCTAGGGTTCTAGAGTTATCAATCGGTTCCAGTCAGGAGTTTTAAGAAACTTAGAAATTCATTTTATTTTTCTAGTTATTCAAAATAAAAATCAATGTGTGAGATATGTGAAAGTGTGTTATAAATAAAATTGTAAACAGTTATAAAGATGGGGTTGATTTTAGGATACATGTAGTTATGGGTAGAAATATTGATAATTAGTTATTTATTAGAGATGTGTTAGTTTTGTATAACTAATGAACTCACACTTTGGAATAGTTATTTAGTTTTTATAAGTTAACTCCTAATTATAGTAACTATTGGTTAATCTGCTAACTCTTTAAAAGGGTTACTAGAATTATAACGGATCATTTGTGTTACCATAAAAAAATTAGTTAGGAAGCACATTGTTAGTAAAACCTAGATTTGGTGTAGTGAGAATCACATAAAACAAAAAAATTCTTAAATACTTTATGGAATATTAAAATAAAACAGATAACAGTTGTGTAACATCTGGTTCACCCATCGCTAATTAATATTGTCTTCATCAAAGAGCACCTCTTTTTGTTGTGGCTCGTCAAGTGAAAGATTTGCAACTTCAAGTTCTCTCACACCGTTTAGTGTATCAAATTTATCTTCACTGATATCATATATTCTACTTTCTCCTTTCATATAATTTTCACTTTTTCGTGAAAGGAGATGAATATTACTGTAAACAAACAATAAATCCTAAGCACGTTGGGGTACAATCTTGTTTCTCTTCATTTAATGGATAAAATTATATAGGGGTGCGATCGATTCACAGACCTTAGCTCAGTGACAAAGTCTCGTGACCATTAGATCTTGCGAGTTTAAACGGATGCGATTTTAAGTCAAACACACGAGTTTTAATGAATGGTCCATGACCCGATTTAATTAAATAGTTTACATATTTTTCAGTTTCCCCTTTTGTCTTCTCTCTTCTACCGAGATTCAGTTTTTCAGTTCTCTTGTTTTTTTCCTTTGTTCTTCGCCAAAAGAAATCGTTAATAGTTGCAGTCGATCGATGGTATCTTTGAATTCTTTAACCTTAAAAGCAAATAAATTCTTGGGTTTTGGTTTGGGGATGAAGATTATGGGTTTCTATAGTCAAAGATTCAAGTAATGTCCAAAACCCTCTGAATCTATATTCAGAGATTCTCGTACTGTTGAATCTTTTAGACATTACTGGAGATCAAATCTACTTTATCAATAGTAATATTAACTCTACCTCATCATGATATGACCGTATGATGATATCCTTATCTGTGTATGAAGAAAACAAGTTAATTACAAGAAGCTAAAATGGTATACAATCGCATAACAGAACAATAAATCAGTGGAAAAAGAAAGATGTAATGAAAAAGGAAAGAGATTTGACAAAAACCCAAGTGGAACAATAAATCAACTGAGTATTGTCATCATCTCAATACCCAAATTTAAACCCTAGACATGAAATTATTTGATAATCCATATAAAAAACTGAAAGTTTGACTCACTAATAATCATCTCGAGATTTTAAGACTTTCTGTAGTTTCCTCGGATGATGAACTTTCACACAAACTGGAAGAAGGATTAGAGAGGAAGATGATCTATTAGGAGGAAAAACATATAATATCGGGTCACATATAAAATCGGTTGTGGGTCGTGTGTTTTATGAATTAATCATAGCCATTCAAAGTGGATGAAATCAATGGTCCAGACACTTTGTGGCAAAGTCTGTGAGATGGGGTTTGTGAACCGATCGCACCCCAATTATATATGCTTCAATTTCTCTCAATTGATAAATTATACTCCTATATGCTCCAATTATATTATAGGAAGTATCCTCTTAGATTATCCGAGAGTATCCCCTACCCTTTTTGTAATTAATAAAAAACGATACTTTAAATGGAGTATCTGATACGTATCTCCAAGTGTCCCCAAGTATCTGACGCTGATACGGCGTCAGACACGGATCTTCACCTATTTTGAAGTGTCTGTGCTTCATAGAACCGAAATACTAAAAACCAAAATATTAGGACCAAACCCAAAGACATACCAAAATTTAGGACCCAAACACTAATTAGCTCCCACTAAATCTAGTACTATTGAGAACATATCAACAACGACTACGAATTAACCCTAATATGAACGGGCTAGATCTCTAACCCTTGTATATATGATAGTTGCCTTTGTTTCTTCTACTCCTTTATCTAGCCTCCTGGCAGCTGCATGTGCAAGAAGAGAAAAAGAATCCAAACCCAACCCTAAAAATCAACCGAGAAGCAGACTCTCTATTGTTCATGAAGAAGCAGCAACATCAAATAGGTGGCCATCAAAAGCAACTTCCACGCACAGTGATTTCTCCTCTCAAAAAACTATGATGTTTTCTCCCTCGGTGTCAACGAATTCAGATGACAAAGTTCTCTGTTGCAGAAAATTTTTATACCGCTGAATCGGCTGTAGATTTCAATTGAGTGAGGAATTGTTTAATGGACATCCTCTTTTTTACCATAAACATGCTACTACAGATATGGGTTTTGAAGATTTAATTTTTATATTTGTTAATCCATTTTAACTAATAAATATAATGTAAGATTAATTTAAGTTAATCCCAAAGCTCCGGCATCTGTTATCAAAATCCTTAATAGAAAAATAAATAATTTCTTGTGGGAGCATGATTCTGGTTCTAAGGTATCTCATTTGGTTCTTTGGGAAATGGTACAAGCTCCTATTTCTAGAGGAGGGTTAGGTGTTTTCAATCTAAAAAATATGAATTTGGCAATGCTATCTAAATGGTGTTGGAGATTTGGGATTGAATAAACAAGGCTTTGGTACAAGATCATCACAGATAAGTATGGATCCGGTTTTTCTGTTTGGATTCCTGCTAAAGTGAAGTCATTCTATGGAGTCTCCTGCTGGAGAGCCATTGATGACACAAATGAGTTAATTGCTGCACATTCTACTCTTATTATTCATTCTGGCAGATATATTTCCTTTTGGAACGATCTTTCGATTGGAACCTCATCATTGGCAGTTTCTTTACCTGGACTTTAAAAAATATGTATGCACAAACATGCAAAGATTGCTGACATGGTAACCGATAATGGTAGCTGGAAGCTTGAATTTAATCGGCTCTTAACTGACAGAGAGACTACAAATCTTGCTTCTCTTTTCATGATTATTGGCAATGCTCCTCCAATCTTAGATGCCTTACCAGACACTAGAAAATGGACGCCACATCAATAAGGTATTTTCTGTGTGAAGTCTTTTTATACACAGTTGGTAGCAACTAATGGTGAAGATAATTTTCCGGCAAACTTTATTTGGAAACCAGAAATTCCTCCTAAAGTTAAATTTCTAGTTTGGTGTCTGGTGCACGGAAAACTCAATATGATCGATATGTTAAACAACAAGGGAATGAATATTCGTAACTCCTGCATTTTTTGTGGCAATTCAGACGAATCTCAAGAGCATCTCTTCATTCACTCTAAGATTGTGAGGAAAATGTGGCAATCTCTTTCTCCAGGTGGAAATTGGGCATGGGTTTTCCAAACTCCCTGTTTTCTTTGGCTCACTGCTGGGATAGTAAGTGCTTTTCTAATCCAGGTAACCTTATATGGGTTTGATTCCGGCAGCTATCATATGGGTTATTGTGCGAGAACGTAATTGTAGAACTTTTGAAAAAGATTACTCTTTCAAAACTGATCATGATTTGATAATTGATGCTAAGTCCATGGTGCTTAGTTGGGCTGCTGCTGCAGGAAGGAGGTGCATTTGAACTTCTCAAACTCAATGCTTACCAACTGGGAAACAATTTTTCTGTAATACTATATTTCTGTTTTTTTTTCCTCTTTTTCTTTGTTTTGCTATCTCTGGTAGCTCCACGGTAAATTCTTCAACCTAATGAAATTTCTCTCTTTCGATCAAAAAATTTAAGTTGGTTATTTGCTTCGTTAGTTTTCTATGTG
>JAJJWW010016324.1:0-10917 GCA_023531295.1 Papaver armeniacum | reverse complement strand
GATGATTATTTTCAATGTTGTTGTAGTAATAGGTTCGTTGGACACTTGTGAAGACGGTGCTTTTAGATTTAAATTTTAAGATTAATCAAATTAAAAACTCGACTATAATAGAGAGATCTGGGTTCGATTTCACCATTCATCAAAATTCATGTGATTTAATGTTAATGTTTATCATGCAATTCTAGACAATATAACTCCAATCAAAAAGAAATTGTGATTCTAATCATTGCCTAAATTAGATTTTCAAAATATCAATTGTTAATCAGAAGCAATGGCATCAAAAGCCCTAAACTAAGCATACTTCATCAAGAGAAAACACAACTAATTAATAAAAATCATTTACTCAATTTTCATTCTATTCTAAATAATCATAAAAGAATTGCATAAATAAATTTAAATAAATTTTACCACATAACTTTTGAAGAATGGCTTCCTCCTCGCCTGTGAGATTAGGTTTAGCTCATCATGTTGGAAACGCGCCTCAAAATTCATTATTATTGCTCAAAAATGGTTTACAAAATGATGCACAAAAAGAAAATGAGGATGAAAATCGGGTTTGGAACAGTTATAGTTGTTGTAAACTCGTTACAGACTACGATAGATATGAAGTGCGGCTGTTACGACAGCTGCGACCCACGTTCGCTAGTCCTTTTCAATCGTTGAAAAACGACCGTCTTTGAGAGTCCGTTCTTCATGTCTTCACGTATGCAAGAGCAGAACTCGATTTCCGAAACTTGATTTTCCGCCTTCAGAGGCTGCACCAAATCCTCCCAAACTCTCCGTCCTTCTTCGTGCTACCCCAAGACGCTTATTTATACACAACAGCATGAAAATCCTCATAATAACTCGTAATAATCCTCTCAATATTCCGGAATGAAAATAATATTTTCGGAATATTTTCTTCCCCTCAATCAACTCTTCACGGCCTCGTTGTATGAAGATTCACTCCTACACGCCGCCAACACAACTTAGATTGAGTTTATATCTTTGTAGCACACCTGAAACTTCCCAAAATCCCGTGAATATCTCCTCGTGAACGTGTTACCCTCGTTTTCCTTCTCTTCATGCAATTACAGCCACCTGGATCAAAACCAAAGAACTATACCAGCCCCGTTAGGGCCCAAAGGAAGATACCCAATGATTTTCAGCCATCGAGTCCTCGCGTAAGATCTTCAAATCCGCAACCCTAATCCCCGCCCGTGAAACCAAGCTTTTCCCGCCAATTTCGAATTTTGAAATGGAGAAGATGAAGTCCCCCATCCCGTTTCCCGGGGGTGCGACAGCAGTGCCTCCTTGGGGGTGTCCCTTAGCAAATTGGGTTACCCCCTTATCCAAACACGAGAGTCCGAATAACACGTGTGTTCCGAGGTGCTCCGAGCAACTTTTCGAGCCGAATTTTCCAACAAATATTTATTTCAAAATACCTAAAACGCATAAAAACACAATATTAGTACAAAAATCGAGGTTCCAAACAATACTCAAAGATCGAGGACACCCGTACACAAAAAATGTGTCTATCAATCATTCCTCTTTTTTCGACTTCCTTGGAATATCTCTTCTAATGGTGCATTTAATGGAGTATAAGACCCCGGTTCGTGGCGAGGTTTCTTTCCTTTCTCGACCCAAACTTTTGTTTTCGCCCCGACGTCGGGTGCTGCCGATTTTTCGGATCGCTTCGTGGCTTCTCGCTTGTCTCTTGTATTCCTCTATCTTTGCGCTCCTTCCCTGATCTCCTCTAGGGCGATGTAGTGCTCTTTGCATCTTACTTCTGGATCTCTCTTAGTGTCTTAGGCTTCTCGCTGTACATTGCCACCCGGGGATGGGATCCGACTTTTAATGAATTCTCGAAACCGAATATCTCGTCGGGTCGACCGGCGTTTCCCAATATCCGTACATAACTTTCTCCATCTCGTCCGTTAAAGAGCGCAACGGCCCCCGAGCTCCTCGCTGTGGTGAACAACTTATCGACTCCTGGGCCGAGCTATACTGTTATGCATGTAAGTTTCAAGGAAGGTTTCTACCAGGACTGCATAGCTCCCAACGGATTCAACGGGCAGGGTGTAGAACCAACTCTTTGCCTCGCCCTCCAAACTTGTTGGGAAAAATTTGCACATGACCACATCATGATTCTTCCACCGTAACAAGGACATGCCGTACATTTTGATGCTCTCCCAAGTCGCCCGTGCCGTCAAACCTAGATGGGAAGATCTAAGCAACGTACACTTAGGGGGAACGAGTCCGATCCACCCCCGGTAAACGACGCTTCGGGTTTCGCCGATTACTTCGCTAACTTATCGTCCTCGTTGTCTCCGGTCGCTTGACCATCTGCTCGAGCCGCTCGATTTTTTGTTTGGGTCATATATCCGTGCTTTCATTGGTCGCTCTTCCTCTGCCGAAGAATCTCTGGCTGGCCCATACCCTTCTTGGCCGATTAGGCCTGCATGCGTTCGGCTTTGGGGAGGGGGTGGGTGTTCTTCGACGGGAGTGTGGTTGCTAGAAGCGCCCGGCCGATGATCCTCTCGACCCCGTTCTCCCGTTACGAGTTGGTAGTTTTCGTGTTCTAAAGCTAGGTTTCTCCTTTGCGCTTCTTCATTGGGTCTTCTTTGCCTTCTTTGGTTTGCCAATAAAGAGTAACATTGGGGCTTCGGTGCTTTCATGACTAGAGTGGCCATTCACTTGGTGTCCCGTTGTGTTAGGGTGCGGTTGGAGATCTCGTAGTGAGAACGACCGTGGGGACGACCTGAGCCACTGGATGGTCACCGCTCGAGGGACGACTCCAGCCACGGATGGCCTGGCCGCTCGCCGGGGGATGTCCTGCCAGGTCGCCTTTGCCAAATGTACTCGCCTAAGCCTCTCTCACCTTCTCGCTCTAGATCTCGCTGTACTCTATAGGTTGTCTTTCTCTCCCCGTTCTTCGTGTACCGCTCGCACTTCCTCCTCCTCCTGTGATCCGATGCGCTTCTTCCATCTTCCATGTTGTCCTCATTCCTCGCCCCATCTGCTCTCTGTTAATCCTCAACATCCCAGTGGGAGATCGTCATCTCGGCCCAAATCGACCCCCGCTCTACGTAGTCATGCCTTGATTAATGCCCGAGTCCCGCCCCGGTTGTTTGGCCGACGCATCGTCGTGCCTGAATCCGTGAGTCCTTCTTGCACACTAGATCCCGCTCGTGACCCTGGGTTTCTTAGGATCCTACTGCCTTGGAGGTGCTCTCCATTTCCTTCGATATCGTTTCGTTCGGGCTCGCCCACCCGTTCGTGCACTCTAATGCAAAGGGCACAAAGACTTACTTCAACTGCTTTTCGGGTTAAGGATAGAGTACGGCCTGTCAGAGGCAAGGAAAAGTTCTTATACTACACTTCCATTTATGCTAGCTGTTGGTCTCAACAATCAAATTGTTTTGGCCGTAAGACAATCTTTGAAAAGTTGTGTGGACACACGCTTTCTACTTTCCCCATGCATTAATTACTACTTGTCCTAACATTCCTAGCGCCTTAAGTCATTAATCACCCGTACGTTAAATCGGAAGATTTCTTTTCTTGGCGACGATGGATAGTAATGACAGCCCTCAACAAACCGCCGTGCCGATGACCTTCCTATACAAGCTGCCTAATTCCCCCGGGGACGGCTGAACCGTAGGACTCCTGCGCTTTTCACCGATATGTGAGGCTTCTAGTGTAGGATCAAAATGAGACTCCGCCCAACGAGCCGCTTCAATACAATCCTCCCAAACATGGTTTCCGAAACTAAACTCAATGATTCTCGAGCTAGTCTTGCTTCCACCATCATTGTGCTTGCTCAATTTGCTAAAAAGAAGGGTTTAAACGAAGAGACTAGGGAATGAAGACAAATGTAACGATATCTATCCTTAAATCATGGAGGTGATCATTAGATGATAAATCTAGCAACCTATGATTTAATCGTTAGAGTCTTTCATTTAGCATCAACTATCCTCAATAGATGTTGATAGGAGCCTTGAATCTCTTTTAACGAGGTTTGGAAACGAGGACGACGGTCTGCGAGATGGGATTTCCTTCTAGTTTCTACCAACATCGAAAGATGTTATTTCGGGAGCTCACGGATCTTCCAATAACTCACGAGGTGTTTTAAGCTAATAGCCTAGCTTAATGAAATAGTCTTGACGACTTTGTTTTAAACGAAAGACATGTTTCGCTAGGAAAACAAAGATAATAAACAAGAACACAAAGTGAACCTATATCAAACTCGATAAGATTTTGCTAGGAAAAACAAAAAATAGAAAACCAAAAGAGTTTCTCCCTTAGCGCCAACTAGCACACAAGGTGACTTAGGAGCTTGGATTTTCTTCTTTTGGTAACCGATTTCAAGGTATCCGAAGATGTTATACGGTCCCCTTAGTCGGCGCCAGAATGTAGATATAGAAAATCCTACCACTACATCCAAAGAATTCAAAACATGCATAAAGAAAGTCAAACAACGAAGAGAGGAGAAGAACACAACATATACGGGTTCGGCATGATTACCTACGTCCACAGATGAAAGGATGATCTTATTACTTGTTTCACGACTACAAGTTATGTGTTTTCTCTCTATACTCTTGGTATGCTCTCTTCACTTCCTCACTTACCTCTAGCTCTCTACATGATTCATATTTATAGCTATAAAACGTGATACAACGATATGTTGTTGGGCCTAATACACCTTCCTTGATGTTCTTCGGTGTCACCCGATGCTTCACCCGATCTTCCCCTCCGCTCGAGTCAAAGCATCCACCGAGTGGTAACGCTATCCGATATCGCTTGTTAGGTGGAGGTGACGACGTCGCCTTTTAGATTCCCGCCGAGTCCTACTTTGACCGAGCTCTTTCCTTATCTCTTCACCAACTTTGTCGTTGCTTAATTGCCCGAACTCGACGAGCATCACATCGAGCTTTTTCCCCATCATGTCGGCCTTTCGAGCCGTCTTCGTTCCTCTTCCTCGTGCCCGTGCCTGGTGAGGTGATTCTGCTTCTAGTATTCTGCCTCGCCCTGCACGCCCTTGGTCGATGGTTCCATCTAGCTCCATGGATTATTTACACCTACAAACACCATGCTATGCTTCAAAAAAAAAAAAAAATGCCTAAAGAGCTGTTATATCCTTTTGTATTACCTTACCGTCCGGAAAGAAGATGCGCTGCCAAATACCGTTAGAGGAGGTAGAGAGAAAAATGAAAGATTTTTATAACTGTGGATCCGAGAATTTGGCATCAGTTTCTCTTATTCAAATTTGAATCCATTCCTCATCCTCCGTCAGTTGTCGATCCTACTCCCCTTAAAGCTATACCTCGAAATCTCTTAGATTGTTCTTTTTGGTGACGTGCGTACTTCTGTATTCAAACATTCCAAGTGACGTTGACCACCAGCAGTATTACTTAACCATAACTGTGCAACATGCCACTAGTAGTATTACAAACACGCTAAATGTTTGGTTATTTACTCAAAAAAGGGTTATAAGTAGTTAATTTCAACACATATAAATAGTACTTGTGGGATATTTTACCTGCTCATGCCTAAGCATGGTTTTTCAATACCGAAATCAAAACCGCATGGTTTTTCCATGCCTAAGTATGAACAAGAAGAAAATATCCCCCAATTACTTTTTATATCCCCCAATTAATTGTTCGAAATTTCCCATATTATGCGTAATCTCACTATCATTATAATAGATATTTTGAATTATTGTGTATATATGATTATTATAATAAGTCCAACAAATGTAATGAGCAGAAATATATCTTTTTTGTGTTATTAGTAGAATTGTCTAGTTAATAATAATATTTCGTGTTTTTTAAGAGATTAAAGAATTGTCTAGTTAGTAATGATGTCGAGGGTGTAGGTAAGTTTTTTCTAGATTAGGTGTTGTTATTCGAAAGCTGCTAGTGCAATGCCTTGTTACTAGGCTACCAATCAAAGTTTTGTATGATCTCATTAATGATTAATTTATTAGTAGATAAAAAAAATTAATGTTCCTTTTTTTTTTTTTTGACAATCAACATATTTCAATTCATTCAAATCAAAATCGTGATTACATGTTCGCTTACAAGAATAACAAAATAATCAAAATAATCAAAACCCTAATACAAACAAGGACATCAATTACAAGTAGATCGCGAAGAGAAAGAGCAATAAACAATAAAGATATCCAAAAGAATTTCATGTATAAGGGAGAGATGATGGTAAATCCGGAATTAAAATCCGACCATTTAATCTGATTGTATTCTTCTTCTTCAATAAGAGATGCCGATACAAAGCGATGTCATGATGAATCATTGATGTTTTTGAATCAAGAATAGCAAGCCACGAACCGGCCATTAAAATTTGAAGAACTCGCCCCACAACGACGAAGAAAAATCATCCCAAAACGACGAAGAAATATGTCAAAAAACACCAAAAATGATGTAAAAATATCTTATTCAATTACCTACAACCAAAAACTTAAACAAAAAATAAAAAAAATAAAAACGACTTCTGCTCGGACCGGGTCCAAAAAGACCAAATCTCGAGCAAGACTCTTCTAGGTTCATAATGTTCCCTTATTTATCTACATCTCACGATTATTACAATAGATATTTTGAATTATCATATGTATTTATTACAATAATTCCAATAAATATAATGAGTAGAAATATATTTTTTGTGTTATTAGTAGATAAAAAAATAATATTATTCCCTTATTTACGGGTGAGGTAAGTAATTAATATCCTATATTGTATGTAATCCTATATAAATCAATCTCCTCCGACTCTTTATGTCATATACCTTCCAGTATTGTTGTTTCCGGAAAAGAATCATATTAATAATGTCTAAGTTCATCGTCTCAACCAATTGCTCACTCATTCTAGTCGTCCTCCTTTTTACAATTTTAATTCCAGGTGGGAATTAGTTGATGGAAAAAGATTTTGAAACATGTGAACAAAGCAATAATGAAGACCATCAAGGTAAAAACTTAGTTTACATTCGTTTATACAATTATCTCACCCTTATCGTATGTTAATTAATTCTTATGGTGCAGGTTGATGAAGATGAGACTATCGATTGTTATGATATCTACAAGCAACCTTCCTTTAATCATCCTTCGCTTCATAATCATCAAATTCGTGTTTAATGAATATTTTTCTCGTATATGTATACACAATAGAGTGTTTTGATTTCAAACTATAATGGGAATAACTTTTGTTTTTATTGGCATCTACGAAAACAAATGAGACCAAGTATGAACCCAATGAATCTAAAATTAGATGATTTTAGGACACTTCAACTTACACAACCTTGGCATAAGTATGGAAAATGTCCACGAGGAACTATCCCTATACGAAGGAATATAAAGACGGTTCAACACTTTCGTAAACATCGACTTTCAAGATTTTCTCATTTTAATACAAATCGATACATCAAAGCCAAAGAAAACGGACGGCCATGAGGTATACTTATACATAATAGTTTTTATGAAAAGTTTTATAATTTTTTCACACATATATAGTGGTTTTAATAAGTTTTGATAATCGTTTGTTTGTATGTGCTTAAATGCTTTTATAGTAATGTGGTAATTACGGTGCCCGGAAATTTTTTAGGAGGACAAGCAAAAATAAATCTTTGAATCCAACAAAGGGAAACTCCAAAAGATAAGTGTTTCTCAAATGGCTTCTTCACTATGGTTTCAAGACCGATGGTTTTAATAGTATCGTTTAGATGGGAAGTAAGTTATCCACCCAAGCTTATGTTTCCACAATTCAAATTTATTAGCGTAAACACTGAATTTTGTTTTGTCTTTAATTAGGTGTGTCAACCCAGACACTATGATTACCAACACCGTATTCTTTATATCAGGACCGTAAGTGTTGTTGCTCGTAGTGGTCCATCCGATTTTTCTCCTTTACTCCCTACACTAGGATGAATATTAATTAAAAGTTCTCTTAAATGAAAAGCCTGATTTTAGAAAACTATCTAATTTTTGTTCAATATCATTTAATTTTATTATTATTTTTTTTTTTCTGTCAGACCGATGGATACACAAATAGTTGCACCAATGATAGGGTGTATAATACATCCTATTTACTATCTATTGTTTATGCTTTCTTTGCTATTTTTCTTGTAAATTATGTATTTTACGCTTGTTTTTGAGTTTTATAGCTACTTTGGAGTCGCACTGAGGGAAAAGAAGAAGAAATCACCCAATTTAAGTCAAAAGGGCAAAAAGGTCATTTTACGCGACATATATGAAACCCAAGCTAAGGTTAAGGGCAACCCAATTTGAGGGAGTACTAAAGCCAGGGCCCAAATAAGGCTAAGGGGGGTTGTCATCGTGGTACCCCTTATCATTTATCGAGGGTGTAACTATCCATGGGTGTCCCCTAGCCTATGCAAGGGGTACCATTATCCCATCCTACTTTAACCCAACCCTAAATCGAAGGGGAGTGTGCCTTCTCTTTCTTTCATTCACTTGATTAGTCGAGAGAGAAGCAGCCTTTGTCGCGAATCTGCTCAAGAAATTGAGGCGAAATTGAGGACTAATAATGAGAGATCGAGCTTTAATTATTTAAAAGAGATCAAGAACAGAGAATTGGGGTTCGAAATTGTTAAAAATGGTAAGTTTCATGGGTTGGTGGTACCGTTGAAATGGATTTATGGTTAAAATAAGAATGGAATCAAGGATTATTGATGCAACGAAGATTTTTATTGGGTTTTCACCGAATTGTTGGTGTAAAGCTTGTGCTTGATTCGACCGATTGATTGTGTCACGTGATGTCTAGAAGATAGAATTGAAGATGATGGTGGTGGTCGCGATCCGAGGAGAAGGGAGACTGATTTGAGCCAGGGTGGTGGTGATTGAATGGGTAAACTTAATTGAAACTTGATTGATTGAAGATAATGGTTGCCGCTATTTGGGGAAGTTTACGCCAAGAACAAGGTGATGATTGATGGAAAATTGAATGGGTTACGAGCTCGAGAAGAATAGAGATGGGTTTTGGCAGCTGTTGTTTGAAGAGAAAGAGCAGATGAACCTGATGCTGGAGAGGAGATGGATCTGCTGTGATGAAACGATGAAGAACAACAGATGGGTTCTGGCGCTGTTGGTGAGAAATGGGTTCAAATCTCGAGATCGAATGGGTTAGAGTATTAGCTAGGTGAGAATTAGGAAGTGAATTGAGATGGGTTCTCAGAATTCAAAGCTCGTTCCCTCAAGCCGCTATGGACCGTGAATCGATGAACGAATAAAAGAGATGGGTGGCGTCCGAGGTTCAAGAAATGGGTTTGGTCGAGAGTCAGAAGACATGGGTTGCTTGGAATTGGTAGATGTATGTGATAGGTTTTTACAGGGAGAAGAAAGAAGGGCCCGAAATTGGCGGAATTGACAAGAGTTCAAACAAACATGGATTTCTATGTTGCATCAAGTTAACTCTGAGACTCTGTGAACCTCACTCGATCCAAAGTTGAGTAAGACAATCCAAGCATTAATCACCGACTCCCATTGACTCTTTCTCGCCTTGACCGTTGACTAACAAGCTGATCAGTTTGACCGTTAGTCCTAACTATGGACTGACGGAATATTCCGTCGAATATACCATTGACGGCGAGATTTTCAAAGTGACCGACGGGACGTTTTCGACCGGATTCCGGCCATAATACCAAGCTTTTCCGACGAGCCAAAACTTCCGTAATTTTTCTCGTGGACTTCTCTCATGGGTGTGAAGACTTGGACTAGGAATTGATGGAGAATCGGACTCAAACTTGGAAAGAGAAGATGGAAGATGAGAAAAGACTTGAATTTGGAAATTTAATTGCTAAATGAAAAGATTCTATTCGAAGATTTGGAGGATATTGAAGCCTATAAATAGAGAAGTTTTCACATCTTTTACACATCTCTACACACACAACACTTTTCTTTTCTTATTCTTTGTGTGCATGAGTAGCTAATTTTATTATTGATTGAGGATGAAATCCTAGTTCTAATATATGATTTGAGTTTTGTTTCAATTCTATCTTGAAGTTTTTCAGATTATCGTTTGTTTTTACTAATAGGAATGTTTATTCATTCATGATTGATTGATAGGTTATTTAGAGTGCACGCTAAATTGATTTGTTAATTCAACCTAAATATAGTATAAGCTAGGGAATAAGTAATCGTTCTCGACACTTTACACAAGTAGAAAACACGAGACCTTGCGGAGGATTCCGTGGAGCGATTGTGTAAAAACAACGCTAGAAAGTGGACCAAGCGAACCGAGTTTAACTACTAGTACTAAACCTAAATTCATAGATCTTAATGCATTCAATTACATCTTGTGCGAACTCAAGGTGGTTCTTTTGAATAGAATCTGATAACTAAGCGGACTTGTTACTCAAAGGAAATAAGGGATTTTGGGGATAGCTAAGCGGACTCGTTTATCCTTACTGGTGATAATTTGTGACTAATAACAAGTAGAAAACATAACTTGAATCATTGTTTTGCAACGAAGAATGATTCCTTGATCTTGTCTCTCTTATTGCTTTCAACTTTATCTTTTAATTGCTTTGTTTATTTTCTTTTGCTTTTTATACCCCTTTCGTGACAATTTTTACAACTAGGAATCTCTTGCTCGTGGGAACGAACTTGACTTCCATTATATTATTTTTAATTGAGTGGAAATACTAATTAATTTGATTGCACCTTACGATACGCATCATTTATGCCGCCGCCGGAGCAAAAATGGACGATTTTAGTTGTTTTTATTTTTCTTTTGCTTTATTCTTGCTTTGTTGGGGATCTCTTTACCGTATCTAACTTAGTTTTGAGAATCTTGTTTCAAAAAGTTATACCTTTGGTGAATGCTTAAAGAGGGCGTGCACCGAGTCCAACACGCCTTCGATCCGCACTCAACTAAAGGATTTCATTCGGCAGTTGCTGGAATGGGATGAAGA
>JAJJWW010016323.1:0-96952 GCA_023531295.1 Papaver armeniacum | reverse complement strand
TTTTGTTCTACGTGTTCTTCAGCAGCAACAGAAAACTCGTCTCTGCAACTCGATTAATCCTCGCTCTGTAATTCTCTAAACTCTCCCAAACTCTCCGCCCTCCTACAACTAACTCCTCAACACTCTATATATAATCGACAGGGCCACAAAATCACAGTAATCACTCCGGAATAATCCCCAATTACTCTGCCAGATACGGGAAGATATTCTTTCCATTTTCTTCTCCTGTACGCGTCTGCCAGATGAAAGCTATCCTTATTTATCTCTTACACGCTCCTGGTTGTTGCTCGAGTCAACAAACATGCACAGAACACGTTCAAAAACTCCAAAACTCATGCAAACCTGTGTACGTGTACGTGTTGCTTTATTTGCTTCAATCCCACGATGCAGCCAGTTCTAACCGAAAATATCGACCATACCATGCCTGTGATGTTCTAACAGGTCGAACCATGAAGTTTCAGCGATTTAGTCTCCTTCTATCATGCCCAAAACACGGTCCCTAAATTCTTCCCGGTGGCTGCAAAAGTTCCCGCCAAAACTGAATTTTGAATGGAGAAGATGGTGTCCCCCTAACCAAACTGGGGGTGCGAATAGCAGGATCCCAACTAAGGTGCCCCTTAACCAAAGTGAGGGTGCCTTTAGTACTTTTCTATGGGGGACCAAATAACACTTTTTGAGCAACTTTTTCCACACAAGTGTATTTCTCCAAAAACACCTACACAGACATAAAAACACCATAATAAGTACAAAATTAAGCACTAACAATAGAGACTTTGAGGACAATTCAGACACAAAAATGTGTCTATCATCAACCACCAATGATGATCTGATGAAAATCCTAAATGATATAGTTACAAATCAGGCGAAAATTGTTAAGATACATAACGAGGTGTTCGCCCTTTTGAAAGTTATTACAGATCAGTTATCAAGGGAACCAACATATGATCGCTCTAAAAAGAATGCTGCTGGTAATCCTTCCTATGTTACCAATGGTGTTGATTTCTCTTCTAAGATCCGTACCTCGACCAGCGACAACGAAGAAAAAGTCCACACCCATTCTAAACGCAAAAGGCTCCACCAATCTAGCTTGGATGCTCGTGAAAGCTCGGAACAATTCTCACGGATTCATAAAGAAGACCCGTCCATTTTGGCACGCTTCAATCAAGACTCTTACGATGAAGGGATAATGTCATTTTATAAATCCCTTTTGAAGGATTTACATTCTCGGATCGTAGCCAAAGTAACTGATCGATCGGCTTCTTCTCTACTCAGCAAATCCGAGCCATTCCAGAATAAAGAAGTTTGCAAGTGTATAAGGAAAAAAGGGTATTCTTCCAATCCGAAACTCAACCTCCATCCTTCGATGAACGTTGTTGCTGAAAGAAGTGAAAAGAAAACCGAGGCACATCAACACAAGAATGCTTCTCCAGTATCCCAGGCTCCTCCACAAAAGAAGGATAATCAAACTCGAAATGCACAAATGTCGACTCAACGTCAACAAAATGACCAGACAGACCCAGATTTCCCTCTTCCCATTGAAAAAGTAATCGAGTTGATAGAAGTTTGGATCCAAGATGGTGCAATCAAACTTCCATACGTCAGGAAAAAGCCAACTGAAGAAGAAATGGAGAATCCTCGTTATTGTCGCTTTCATAGGTTCTTCAATCATCCAACAAGCGACTGCAAGGTTTTGAAACGCATATCCAAGAAAAAGGTCGAATCAGGAGAACTTAACCTGGGGACTGAA
Organism: Papaver armeniacum; assembly: GCA_023531295.1. Lineage (NCBI taxonomy): Eukaryota > Viridiplantae > Streptophyta > Magnoliopsida > Ranunculales > Papaveraceae > Papaver > Papaver armeniacum. The sequence continues at coordinate 95,205 of JAJJWW010016323.1, read as the reverse complement.
GGGGTGCACATGGATCCTCTCTCAGTCATGAATTTCTCTCTCTGAATAACTTGTCAAAGAAGCGGTTCATGGTCGAACATATATGTGAAATGTTATATCCGTCGAAGGCACAAAGGAAAGACATGTTCACAACACTGAATCACATCATACCAGGGAGAAGACTGTCCATTTCCGGAAATACTCCCTGGGCCTTCAGCCACAGACAAGGAGATGCACGACCGTGGACTGCTTACCAAAGTCGATCCCAAAGGAAACAAATTTGGAAGAACTTTGATCCGCCATCAACATAATTTCACTGAAGACTCTTAGATCCGCAGGAATCACTCGAAAAAAAGCTACTCATGTTCCATCTCAATCAAGAATCATGAAGGAACGCTCCGAGATGCCTATGGATACATTTCTCCCAAGATGAAAATAGACATCAGCCAAGTTTTCATAGTCAAGGAAGATCCGAGATATGACATGATACTCAGACGAACATGGATCCATGCTGAAAAGATAGCTACTGACAAAACGCCTTTGTTTTCACATCTCTCCAAAGAAGAAGGTTCGATCCAGGGGATTTGGTGAGCGCTTCGTCGTCATGGCACTGGGAGGAACTTCTAATGAGGTTGAAACAAGAACCTGAAGAAGATGCATTGACATTTCTCAAAACATTCTGCACTCAGGCAATTCTTATTCCTCCTATGTCCATATCATATATTCTCCTACATGCTCTCCTAGCACGGGGACTCAATTCCGCTAACAACTTAGCCGCTGCAAGATGTCATGAATGGATATCTTCACCACAACAATATTTTACCAAGTGGTCGCACCTCTTCGAATCGAGCATCTCACTGGAATGTTCATTTTAGAGACGATATGCAATCATGACAAGGAATGTCTTGGATGTACTCATGTTCCGCATTCAGGAATGTCCACCGCCGAATTATGGAAAAGTGTTGATGCATGTACGAGCATGAATACTCACACGTTAGAGGACTGATGAAAGAAAAGTCGAAAGCAAGATATTCAGGGCCAAGACGATCATGCCTAAGTAGTTCTCTCAAGGGGTCTGATGCTTTGACCCTCAAGCATCTGAAGTTTGAAGAAGGATTTTCTTAATTTATTCGTGTTTTGATCAATCCCTCCAAAGCATATGCAATACTTGCATTCAGTAGTTGAATCTCTTTTAGCAATCAACATCAGTTTATTTAAATGAAAATCTTTATCAAACCAAAAGAAAATCCTTACAACTATTAATCGCCTACTTTTCCAAGGCCAACTGAAAATCAAAACCTCTCATCTCTGAGTGTTATATTCTTCAGAAGCCTTCAGATTGTACTCCAATCAAAGAGTACACCTTCTATAATGACGCATCTAGCTTCAGCACAAATATCTCGACGATGACATACTGACTCACCATCGCACGATCAAAGTGAAACTGAACTACAATCACTGAGTCCTCCATGGCAAGACTTCTGAAGCAGATGCAACATCATTCCATCGATGGCACGAATTCCTTCAACATGCACTGGGGACTTGATCTTATTGGACAAGATTTAATACATATCAAGTCATTGCAACCTGATGCAATTCCATGAAAACTTTATCAACGGAATCTCTCTACATCACAAGCCCATGCACGACTGAGGAACTTCCTATCTTCACCGATCACACCCAGAATGGAGACCGCTGCTGCTAACTGCCACAACAACGTCGACTCACTGACGGCTTGAGTTCACGGTAAAGTCATATTGATCGGGAAAATTCGGGTTGTACTCCCATTACACCTACATCTTAGGGATGCGCAAACCTCCAACTAGTTCGTGAATGTAAAGGCTCACTGGATGAGGAGTAAAGGCTATGTCGATAAATCATGGTTCTAACCTTTTCAATCTCTGAAGTAACTTCGACCATAGTATTGGAATCAACAAGGATACGTGGAGGAACTCCGTTCATGGTCTCAGCATCAACAAGAATTTTGGAGAGAATCCAATCGTGATCTCAAAGATCAACAACGATCTCGAGTGCAACATCCGGCTTCATCAACTAACCATTCTCTGAAGTGTTACACATGAAGCGGACTTCTCCAATAACTAATGATTCATATCAAGATGTGTAGACCTGATAAAAATCTCACATGAAAGTCTTCCCAAAGCTTGCACGACTGGTGGGCATAATCCAAAGTCTTCAACAAGATGTTCTCATTACCTCCACAAATGAGATGCAACACACTTCAGGCTATGGGTTTACAAAAACGTACCAATGGTTAAGGAATGGGACAAGGCTTCCTCAACAAAATATATTCGTCTGTGTCTCTTCTACAACATACCAAAAGGGCGCATCAATCGGACATACGAGCTGAAAGATATGGCCTTTACCGTCAGGTCTACGAAATCTGAAAAATTTGCACGGGATTACAAATTACAAATGTGCACGCTTCGTTGGATAACCTCTACAACTCCAAATTGAATGATTCTTTTCTCATATGATAAATCAGTCTCTTAGCTTCAAAATTTGGGGTCAAGCATTGAATTCCGACGTCGTATGAGGTTTCTACAGCTCCCAGAGCATACAACATGCAAGCAGCAATTCTTAGACGGGATTCATAAACTTCCACAGTCGATCGGTGTCCACCAGGTCTTTCCACTAAGTAGTTCATCAAGGTACCTCCAACTTCGACCACCTAGGTCTTTACATCAATTTTTCTACCTGGGTCCTCTATCCAAGTCTTGCCAGAAGAAGAGAAAACGAAAATGAGAGATTTAATAAAATACTGGGGACTGATGGTCCACTAATCATGACGATCAGTTTCACGGTCCAAGACTCGTGGTACCAGACTCTCATGTGCTAATCATTCGTCATGAAAGGTATGCTACCACCGGGACATGAAACCATGGTCATTACATCACCCCCTCTTGAGAGCAACATCAGCTATGGTCCCGTGACCAGGGTTTTAGAAGTAATGTTTCTACTGACAGGAGATGGCGCTGCAAGCACCACCATGCTCATGTATCAATCAAGGGTTCCTGACCTCAAATGAATAAATGACATCGAAATCCTTCACCAACCGTTCAATACACAAGCGAATGGTCCAAAGACACAACAAGAGTGTTTTACAACACGCTCGTCTGAAACGATTTTTTTACTGTCATGCACAAAGAGGCGAGCTGGGAGCAATTGGTGAAGAATCTAGGGATGGGTAATATACCATTATCTTCATATGGATGTCTTCTACAATATATCCAAAACTCACAGAAATTGGAGAAACGAGCGAAGAGTTGTAGCCAAAACATTGGACCACATGCCAGCTGAAAATTTTCTGAAGGTCTCCTGGAAGTTTACTGTTTCATCGATTTATACCCCTAAACGTTCTCAAAACTTAAAAGTCTTCGTTACTAAAGCTTGGAAATTTCTTGGGCATAAGGATACATGGGTAGACCGCGAAAATACGACTTCGGACGAAGATTCTACAGCGTTTCTATTAAAGGACAAAGTCTGAAATTTTCTGGCGACGTATTTCGACGAAATTACTCGTATACTCACATGGATTCTCATTCATTCATTCAAAAAATCAGCAATTTCATACTTTTATGAAGAGATTACAGGATATATACTTACTAAGGGAGTCTCTAAATCATTTGAAGGCTCGACAATGCCGGGATCTCCATTGATAACGCCGCTAACTCCATTTGGTTCGGGATTTAGGGAATTCTCCATATTCCCATGCCCCAAAGAAGAGTGCGCTTCATCAACATGATGCTTATCTACAATGATTTCTTCCTGGACTCATCAACAATAATTATTATTATTTCATTCAAGGAGATGCCACGATCGCCTGCACGAAAGAGATGCTTACATCGACTTCTTCATCGATCTTTGGATTGTTTTCCCGGGAACAAGTTGAAGGCCGTCAATCGATGGAGAAAAAGACTAAATGAAGTAATTATCCTTGGTATCGTGATCCTAATTGCACGGGCAGGGAAAAGTCATGACACAAGGAGCGCTAACAACTCACCAAAGAAACGGCTGGGGACTGCGCATCATTTGCTAACATCATGTATTCCTTGGGTTCTCCGCTCCCGTAGACTTTCTTCCATTTCTGTGGGATCTACATTTATCCGGGATTTCACTATACGATCATCCTGTGATAAAGCAAATGAAATAAGCATAAGTATAACTCAGTATGAAGGATCTCTCACCATCACTCTGATGTCCTAGGAATACCATTTCTTAAAGTTTCATCCGTAGAGATGTCATCTCTGGAAACACCATCTTTGGAAGTATCATCCTTTGAGTCAGTCATTCTTGCAAAGTGGCTATTTCAGCACATCTTTCATACAAGCGCAGGATTCGACAAAACAATGAATCATGGAATTAGGATGCTCACATCAGCGTCTACAAAAATGGTAACTCTCAACTCTTACTTATTTACAATTTCACTAGCTGTAGTGATTATAACGTCAAAATTTTGAAAACTTGCTCGTTCCTTCAAACCTGCAAAGACGAGCAAAACTCATTATTCAAAATCATAACTTGATTTTCATAAAGCCGTGAACAACCCACGTGAATTTTAACATCCACTGGTTTTTCAAAAAATTGGACAAACGTCCATTTCACAATTGTGAAAACTCACATACAGACATTATTTCACCATGTATAATTGTCTACTTTCAACAGTTGTTCAAAATCAAAACATTGATTTTACAAAAATATGTTTTAACGTGAAACTCACGTCTATATATATTTTTGTTCCCTCGAGAGTATATTTTCAAAAATTTGTGAAAGCTTACATATCGAAAATAAAAAAATTCATGAAAACTCATAAACAAATTTTTTAACAGACGCACGTCTATTTAAAAAAAAAAAAAATTTCTCTCATACAAGCATCCACCTTTGAAACGAGAGTTTATTAAAATCTCACATATTTATTAAAAAAAAAAAATCTCTCCTACATTAAGGATTATTGCTAGTTTCTTAAACTAACGATCAAACGAACGTTCATTCCTAAAACAAAGGTTTTTACAAAACTCACGTCTATACATGCATATGTATATATAATTTTAACACGAACAAGTTATCAACTTCTGAAAAAGAAAGCGGTGCTGCACCGATTTACGATCGTCAGACGATGCTCTATCATTCCACTGGGATCTTCGTTCAAGTCGTGGTTCGCTCGCGCAATCGAAAATCCGGTAATGTCTTAACTTACGACTAAGTTCAATTACTTGCACTGTTCATAACCGGAAAATCACCATTCAATGCTGACTGAGGAACACGGCTTTCCTCACTAAGTAGGGGACTTAATGTAGATAGTGGATTTTCGACAAAGGCTAAAATCGTAAACCCATAATTATACGAACTTCGATCCAAAGAATCGACGTGAGTATTGAGACACGGTCTCTCATCAAATCTCTAATCGAGAATACTGTCTCTCGCAGTACATGCAGATATGTAGTCTCTCGTCTGGAAACGGCATATCTCATGAATACTTTGGACACTTCAAATAATTATTTCTATATAGAATCACGAGATTGACGGCTCCTAGACAACTTGCTCTGCTAGTATAGAGCGATAACGTCTTCAGGATACAAACAACAGTTTTCCCTGACTATATAAAGGATATGAAACTCCAGCAGGCTCATGTCATAATAATTAATGCTCCTAGACATCTTGCTCTGCTAGTATAGAGCCATCAGTTAATTATTCTTAAATTCTTGGATTCATCCACTGAATTTCTAAAAATATTCAAATATTTTCACAATATTTCGTTACTTCAATCTATGGTTCTTCCCAGCAGAATTCCATGGGTTAGTAATAAATATTCAACACACGGGCGTCTGAGCTACCTCCGAGTAAGCCCCGATTTAAATGGTGCAAGTGTACTCAACGACGATGTACTAACAATCACCGCACGAATGAGTATTTCAAAATACGACGAAACGATGAACCTATGCAAATAGGAAGGAAAATAATAAATAATTAAATATTGACCAAGGCGCTGGGATTGGGCTCACCGACCGGCCGGCCGTGCCGTGGCCAATCCCATGCCAGTTTTATATTTTATCATATTTTTTCATTATTTTTCTTGAGTTCATGAAAATCCTTTCACTTGAACAAATATCCTTCGTTTTGAGGAAACTCCTCAGTTTCATGGTGTTTTCTTCACACTAAGGAAATAATATAAAATTAGGGAAAATATTGTGGGGCCGTTATTATTAGCCAACCGGCCATGTCTTGATCCCGGCGGGCTCCACACCCCATGGTTCCTCATTATTTTATTATTATTTCCCTAATCTCATGAAAACTCCTTAATCTCATGGTATTTTCATAAACCCATGAAAACTATAATACAAAATTAGGGAAACCCGTGGGACCGGGCCCAAGCCGTCCGGCCATTCCCTAGCCGGTCCCACACGTCCCTTTATTTTATTATTATTATTTTAAGGTTTCCTTGATCTCATGAAATTCCTTGGTTTCATGATATTTCCTTCAAATTATGAAAATTCCTTCAAATCATGGAAAAATATATCAAAAATACATAAAATTAAGGAAAACTCGTGGGACCGGGCCCAAGCCGGCCGGCCATGCCCTAGCCGGTCCCACACACCCTTATTTTTATTATTTTAATATTATTTGATTCCTTGATCCCATGGAAACTCCTTCCCTTCAAGGAAACTCCTTGATTTCAACAAATTCCCTAAATTCATAATATTTTCATAAATTCATGAAAAATAATATAAAATTAGGAAAGGAACCACGAGACCATGGTCACTGGACGGCCGACCATGCCTTGGCCTAAGCGGTCCCACGCCTCATCATTCCTTTATTTTATAATTATTTTCCTTCACTCATGAAGTTTTCACGGTTTCAGCAAAAATCATTGAGTTCTTCATATTTTCTCAAATGATTGCTCAAACCACATCATAAAATATCAAATTCTCAGGACTAAGACACGAACACTTTGGTGACGTGAGCATGTTACCTTGACCGACCAAGGTTGGCTCTTTGGCTTGCAAGGAGCCGGTCCCTCGTATTTTCACAATTTGACCTAATTTGCGCAATCGCTCATATTGGGCCCAAACTCTCTCCTACCGTCCCTCTTGAATTCTTCCTGAGTTTTACTCTCGGGCTGTTTTCACCTCCCGAACGAGCTTAAAACCTAAATATTCCCATGTAGGGAGATAAGAAATTCCTTTCCGTACAGAATGGAGGTGCAGACCATCAAAATCCGAGTCCGTATGAGAATTCTACATCGATTCTAGTAAAGGGCGCTAATTAGGGTTTCAACCAATCTGGGGATTGCTCAAACGATCACTATTTGATCCCGTGACCACCCAGGGCCAGTTTCATGACCCCTTGGTCGGTCCCTCATCTCTTCATAATTAATTAGGTTTTATCACCTAAGGTTTAGACGAGCATTATCTTAATAAATGATTAAACCATCATTTAATCATCCTTTCATCAAATCAACTGGTCTTCATGAGACCTTGATATTTGCTCACGTGAGCATCTAGGCGCTACATGGTCAACCCATAATCTCATGTAGGCGGTCCTATTCACTGCATGGTTAATTTTCAATAAACCGTCAATAAATCATTAACTGATTAAATTAAGGTTTTGAGTCCAAGGTTAATGATTCCAGATTCAAACGCTTATAATTTTACGTTGATCATGTGATCAACATTTTATTTATCATAGTTGGTTCAATTGCCAGTATTCTGATTTAATATTTTATTTGGTCATGCTACCATAATTCATCAAACGAGCAATATTTGCTCAGATGAGCAATACTTGCTCAAACCAAAGAATATTGGTTCAACTATCAATATTCAACAATTCATCGAATGAGCAGTATTTTCTCACGTTAACTTATTCACACATCATATCTCTGTCTCAACAGACATGTTCAATTCATGAGTCTCAGAACATTTCCAAACCACGTTAGACTCAACAATACAAGGACTCATCGTCCCATGAAGTCATGAAGTCAACAACTGACTAACTAAATACACGTCTGCCTTGCAGACTCCACAATCACTCGAGACATCAATCGTGTTACATGGGGGGATATTAAATAGGTTTTTGGTATGGCGGTCTATGGCACGTGTGTTCATACACACGATGGAATGTGAGCAAGTCATGCAATCAGTTGAAGGAGTTAACAAAGTAGTGGATGGAAAATCAACCAAGTCTCCGCATGATGAGCAAATCGGTTTCAAACACGATTTCCATTTCCCCACTCTTTGATTCCATCAACTATCACACTTCATGGGATCATGGTGTCTATAATTCCAAAGAATATAAATAAGTCTCTCGAATCATGATTGAATATACAAAGATTTCACGTCTCACGGACAACACGAGATCAACAACTCATCAATTGAGCAATTACTCTCAATCAACAATTTCAACCATTCGAACTTATCATATTCGAAATTCTCAACACACCTACAATCTTTGATTACTATTGATTCACACATTTCTAAGCTTCCTCCTACTGGATCGACCCATCCTCTCTTGTGACCGAATTTACTCTGGAACGGCCATTGTCTTGGTTTATGCCGGAGTACTACAGATTGATCTCTCGAATTCAAAGCACTCCCTTCTTGCAGTGCAACTGTATGAGGTTGAACATTTTGCTCGGTTCAAAGAGTCTCCTCCGTACGGTCGTCTCCTCAATTCCGTAAAAACCAACAAATCGTTTTGCCCCATCTACACAGTCGCACCACTGTGCCAATGGAAAACCGTGCCAGCCACATCTACCGCGCCAAGGCATGCCAACCATGCCATCCGCACAATTGTGCCAATGGAAAACCGTGCCAGGCACATCTTCGCGCCAAGGCATGCCAACCATGCCAGCCGCACTACTGTGCCAATAGCAAACCATGCCAAGCCAAACCGCGCCTTGCCTTGGCCCTAGCCATGCTAGCCGCACCATGTGCCAAACGGCATGCCAAACCATTGGCCCCACCTCGCCAGGCCAAACGCACCTTGCCTTGGCCCTAGCCATGCTAGCCGCACCATGTGCCAAACGGCATGCCAAACCATTGGCCCCACCTTGCCTTGGCACTATCCATGCTAGCCTTACCATGTGCCAACGGCATGCCAAACCCGCGGCCCCACTATACCATGCCGGCCTTCCCTATGCGGCTACTAAAACGGTCGCCCTTCAATCTCAGGAGCAAATCCTAGCCTTCCAACGTTACCAGACAACGCAAGGTAACCTTTAGCCCGAAACCCTAGTTTGGCCATGCCAAACCGCGCCAAGGCATGCCATGCCAATGGCATGCCAGCCTAGCCGCGCCACCATGCTGGCCTTCCCTATGAGGCTACTAAAACGAAGGCATGCAACAATCAACAGTCGCCCTTCAATCTCAGGAGCAAATCCTAGCCATCCAAGGTTACCAGACAAAGCAAGGTAACCTTTAGCCCGAAACCCTAGTTTGGCTATGCCAAACCGCGCCAAGGCATGCCATCCTAGCCGCGCCACCATGCTGGCCTTCCCTATGCGTCTACTAAAACGAAAGCGTGCAACAATCAACGGTCACCCTTCAATCCCAGGATCAAATCCTACCAGACCAAGGTTACCAGACAACGCATGGTAACCTTTGGCCCGAAACCCTAGTTTGGCCACGCCAAACCGCGCCAAGGCATGCCATGCCAATGGAATGCCAACCTAGTCATGCCACCATGCTGGCCTTCCCTATGCGGCTACTAAAATGAAGGCGTGCGACAATCAACGGTCGCCCTTCAATCCCAGGATCAAATCCTAGCCGACCAAGGTTACCAGACAACGCATGGTAACCTTTGGCCAGAAACCCTAGTTTGGCCACGCCAAACCGCGCCAAGGCAGGCCATGCCAACCTAGCCGCGCCACCATGATGGCCTTCCCTATGCGGATACTAAAATGAAGGCGTGCGACAATCAACGGTCGCCTTTCAATCCCAGGATCCAATCCTAGCCGTCCAAGGTTACCAGACAACGCATGGTAACCTTTGACCCAAAACCCTAGTTTGGCCGCGCCAAAGCATGCCATGCCAACTCTGCCGCGCCACCATGCTGGCCTTCCCTACACGGCTATCAAAAACGGAAGCGTGCAACGATCAACGGCTACCTTTCCTCTTAAGATGCAAAATCTCGACCGTCGAAGGTCACCAAGCTAGCAAGTCTCCCAAGATCGACTTGCCAGGCAACAACCATGCCGCATGTTTTCCACGAAAACATTCGAGACATCAATACATATCACAAACTGGGGATCCACTTTGGGTATTGGTTTGGCGGTTTACAGCGTGCGGCGTACACTACGCCTGTCATAAGGAAGTGTAATAAGGATGAGGCGGTTAGTAAATACAAGGAGTAATGGTGAAACACACTTTTTTATGGAACATCAATTCCGTGCGTTAACGGTTACCACCTCCTCCCATTTACTCACCCATTTTTCCATTCCTTAATGAGTCCAGATTACGTTTCACTTCGACTTGTATAAATAGGTCTTACCTATTTCCACCGAAGGAAAAGTTGAGTCAGGAGCAATACAACAGTCATAAACATTTGCTAGATTTCCATCTGTTAGCTTCCCATTTTCTGATACAAGTCGTAAAACAACTACTCTTCCAGAATCAACTATTCTGGTAACAACACTTTCTTCGCTTCCCTCCCCAAAACCAACCCTTCTCCTTCACTTTGTGACCGAAGCAATTCTGGAACGGCCATTTCTTGGTTTAGGCCGGATTTGTACAGATTGATCTCTCGAATCTAAAGTACTCCCTTGCAGTACATTATTTAAGGTTTAAATTCGTTTCTCACCCACACACCCGAAATTACCGAAATCAGCAGAAACCATTTTCACCCTCAAACAATTGGTGACCACAGTGGGAGGTTGATCTTTCGGTCATGATGTCAATTTTCAATCCTCGATCTCGTACCTCGACCCGGACGTTAAGACAGTAGAATCAAATAATCCGCTCAGGAAACGACGAATCAGTTACTAGGCGGCTCAATTACCAGTCGTTACACGGCAAAGGACGACTGGGGACTTCCGAGAGGCTTAGAAGCGAACGATCCTCCCAGGGATAGGCAACACGACAAGCAATGACTGGGGACTTTCCACAGTCATGGCGACGTTTCCCACAAAACTCGGTCTAACGCCCGGGAAATTCCTTTTTCAACAGGAAGAGATGAAAAACCAAGTCTTAACTAGACAAAATACATGGTTTGATATTTCAAGTTTTCACGAGAATGATAAAAACGATAAGTCATGTTATGTTTCATCCCATGTCATCTACCAACACGCGGTTCCATGGTTTTCCTGGAACATTTGCGCCACTTGCAATCATAACCAAAACAATGCATTCCAAAAGAACAATCCAAAAACATCAAGGTAGCATTTGTCTATCAACTCAAAAATCCAGAAAATCAAAACCATAAAATAGGCGTTTCATTTGCCTTTCAAAAAAAAAAAAAAAAAACCTAAAATAAGAAGATCAGAAAAAAAAAACAGAAATGTGTTCAAGGAAAGTTTTCCAACAATGGCTTGCTCTTCTTGGCGAGAGCCTCCTTTGCGCTTTGAAGAGCCGCCCTCTTCAATTTTAGTTTCCTGGACAGCTTTTCGACTTCCATTTCCTGCTTCTTCACCATATCCGCAAAAGGGCCTTTGATTGTTTCAGACAACATCTTTTCAACCTCAGAGAAACCTTTGACGAACCAAGGAGCATTGAACTCAAACTCCATGCACATGTCACGATGGAACCTCCAGCTTGTGACCACATCCCCAGAAACAGTATGACCAGTCACGTTGCACATATCGTCAATCGAAAACAGAATTTCCTCCACACGCTTAACCAACGCGTACCGACTAGTAATTTGTTTGGTCGTGGCAATATGACCGTAGTTTTCCAAGATCTTAGTGTATAGTACCGCATGTTTGGCTGGCACGCTAAACCCTCCAATCAGCATGTGATCCCGATGAGGAACCAAGTACGGAGGAATAAAATGGCCACCTGCGACTACATCAGCAACCGGCAAGGGACTCCTAACAACAATCGCACCTGCGGCCACTGGAGTACTTTCCTTTGTCTGAGCAGCAACGACGCACCTGCGGCCACTGGAGTACTTTCCTTTGTCTGAGCAGCAACGACGTTTTCATCTTGATCAACATCCATTTCAAGATCGCCCGGTAGGTTGCCACAGTTGGAGACAAAGTTGTATCTTCCTCAGTCTCTATCTCAGAGCCATCTTCAGAAACGGCTTCCTCCAGTAATACCGCGGATTAGACGTTTTCCAAAAAAAAAAAAAAAAAAAAAAAAAGGAACATGCGGAAAAACTCACTGATTCACTTTCAGACCGACTAGAGGAAGATTCAGCACTGCTGTCAGAAGAACTACCCTCGCCATCACTGGACTCCGAACCGTCATCCTTCTCGGGTTTCCCATCACCATGGATAGGCTCAACACCGACATCCTCTGTCTCGGGAAGCGATGTTTTCTGTCTACTTGCAAGTCTGGTAAAGGCGTTCACACTGTTGAGACCCTGGACAAAATATGAAGACGGATACTCAGAAAAGAAACGAGAATATACACGGCCCAACTGAAGTCAAGAGGAAAATCATACATACCTGCATGTTGGACGAACTAAAAGTCGGTAGAGCTGTGGAATCTGACTGGAAACCACATGCGTGATTTTTAGACCTTCGCTCCTTCGCTTGGGGACTGTCCGCGCCTGGACCGACGAATTTTCTTTTGGTTGAAGAAGTATCCCTCAACAACGGATGCTTTGCTAAAATCGCAGCAGAAGGCCTACCACGGATGTTCTCCACTACGACTTTCACAAATTCCTGGATGACAAGGAATTCACTCTGCCAGAACGTGTTATACTTGGAGGTAGTAGAAGGATTTCATTCCTAAAGAAAGAAAGGGAGGCTTTTGCCAGGCACGAGAACACTAGCATCAAGAATGGTCGGTAATGAGTTCTCTGGAGCTACCAGCTGACGAACAAGAGGGACCCCTTGGTCGAAACCCATATGCCGAGCCGCCCGATCAATATTGTAAGAAACTGCCTGACATGATCCTCGAAAGAAAGATGGTATGTAACCCGGCGTGAAACTTCGCATGAATACAAACTCGCCGACACCGAGGTTCCCTTTGTCAGAAAGCAAAGACATGTTTGGAGAGGAAGCAAAAGTATTGACCTGGACTATGGATGTACACACTAGGGCCCATGGACGAAAATTAACGACGCACGAATTATCGAGGAAATCAGCCAGGTTTGAGCCAGCTCTTGGGCGCCTATTCGACCAGCGAAGTATTCTCGAACCACCCCAAGACGCGGGAAGTGAAACCAATGGTTTAGGAGCGTATTTTTCAAGATACTCCCATAGCCACGCCTGGAGAAAAGCAACGTGAACATACGAGTCCACTTTCATGTAACCATTTGAAACGCGCATATCCACAGCCAGATGATCCAAGTGCGTGTACATAGAACCGAGAAACAAGCCGCCAATGGGTAGAATGACTCCTGTCGCCAATCTTATAGCAAATTGGAGGAGTTCCGGCCTTATCTCCTTCTTACCAGAGCCGTCATCGAAAATTTCCCGGGATAACCACAGAGCCAAGAATGCCGCGACGTGGAGTGTACTATTCTTTTGATCCGGTTCCAGCTCATCAAGAAACCATTGAGACACCCACCAGCTGTAGAAATACTTCGTCTCGTTTTATTTTTGAACAAACCCTTTCGACTTCACAACCAGGGTGGTACGCATTTTTTCTTCATCATCTGACAGCTTAATGTTGAGGTTTCCTGTTATGGGAAGATTCAGCAGAATGGCTACACTTTCTAAGGATATAGTCATTTCTCCCCACCTGCATATAGCTGTGTGGGTATCTGGACACCACTTCGAGATGAAAGCAACCAAACCCGGGATGTCTTTCCTAATTTGAAGTGATGCAGAAGCCGTGACAGCATCAATGATTTGCGCTTTGGTTAAACTAGCTCTTACACAATCTTGACTTATCATAAATCGCATCCATTTATCAAAGGAACACAACGGACTCACTGAGATCTTGAAACCAATAAGAGAGGCGAAATACTCTTTCCTCTGAAGACAAAACCGTATTACGTTCCCAGGCGGAACCGACCGATCCCTCCCTCACCTTCCGGACCGGTCAGAAGAATCGGCACATGCTTAAGATGACTTCTCCTGGCAGAAACTATCGTGAAGAACTCATCAGCCGCGTTTGGCTTGGAACTGCCAACATCCTTCAGTACAGCAGAAATTGTTGACATCCTATCGAAAATTCCCCTACGCTGCTTTCACCTCCGAGATAACTACAATGGAAAAATACGAAAAGAGATTATTACGGAAAGTGCCTGGAAATTATTTTATCAGACGCAATAGGTCCATCCTGGACGCAAGCAAATTGGTTTCAAAGTTATTTTTGCGCATATGCGAAGAAATGGGAACTGACAGACTCTGCATCACCACTTCATGCAACGGGAAATTGGCGCCTAGCCGATAGGCGCGCCCCACAACGGGAACCATGCACACGACCACACCAGGAACTGAGGAAACCCTAAAAGCTAGATTTTTGCGGGAAGGGAATGACAATGCTCGTGCACACCTACTTCGCACAGTAATTGAGGCGGCCAACATCACTACGGCACTCACGCCTAAATTTTGCTACAAGGTCGTACAAAGCATACCTATGGCTAGGATTCATACCAACTCAGAAAAATGATATTTCTACAAGTTCATGAGAAGGTACACCCACATCTAGGGTTCGCATTAAAAAAAAAGAAAAAAAAAAAACAAAAAAAAAGAGAGGAAAGAAAGCAAGGTAAGGAGGAAGTATGGGAAGGCATACCAGGGATTCGCTTGCCCGCTTTGCTTTACTGTTACCACACCGAAATACAATAAATAGGTATGAAACAAAAGGAGAGGCCGTCCCTCTTTTTATGTGCGTGATATTTGGGAATCCGAACAAGGAAAGGATTTCCTATTTTGATCCAAGTAAGGAAAAGAGGCAACCGGTCCCGCGAAGACAAAATCACCACGCCAAGACTGTCCGCGCCATTGCCTTGGCCCCACCTGCCAAGCCGTCCGCCATGCCTTGCTTTTCCAATACCGCGCCATTGCCTTGGCCCCACCTGCCAATCCGTCCACCATACTTTGCCTCTCCAAGACCGCGCCATTTCCCTGGACCACATGCCAAGCTTGTCCGCGCCATGCCTTGCCACTCCGAGTCCAAGCCAGCGCAACGCCTGCGCCCTCTTTCCAAACCATACTGACACCAACAACTAGCCGAACCAGCGGCACGATGTTCCCTGACCCAGCCAAGGTGATGCATAGCCAGACTAAGCCGACAATTTTCATCTTATCACGACTTGTTTCAATTTCTTGTCCTAGCCTGACACCATCTTATGCTTACCTCGCAACGATGCTCCCGTTACGAGCTAAGCATGGGACTTAATGTTGATGGTGGATTTTATCCTAGGGTTAAAATCATAAAACCGCACATCTGGCATGACGTCATTATGATCATTAACACATTTATCGAATCGATCAGCATGCTTACGTAAGAATTACCAGGGTACGTTTTTCTTTCTATGTATCATGTTCCACAGAAGAACCCCTAACATTAATTGACATCACCTGTAAAAAACCCTCATGCTACCGCGCCAAGGCATGCCAACCATGCCAGCCGCACCACCATGCCAATGGCAAACCGTGCCAGCCACATCTACCGCGCCAAGGCATGCCAACTATGCCAGCCGCACCATTGTGCCAATGGAAAATCGTGCTAGCCACATCTCCGCACCAAGGCATGCCAACCATGCCAGCCGCACTACTGCGCCAATAGCAAACCATGCCAAGCCAAACCGCGCATTGCCTTGGCCCTAGCCATGCTAGCCGCACCATGTGCCAAATGGCATGCCAAACCATTGGCCCCACCTCGCCAAGCCAAACGCACCTTGCCTTGGCCCTAGCCATGCTAGCCGCACCATGTGCCAAACGGCATGCCAAACCATTGGCCCCACCTCGCCAAGCCAAACGCACCTTGCCTTGGCCCTAGCCATGCTAGCCGCACCATGTGCCAACGACATGCCAAACCCGCGGCCCCACTATACCATGCCGACCTTCCCTATGCGGCTACTAAAACGAAGGCGTGCGATAATCAACGATCGCCCTTCAATCTCAGGAGAAAATCCTAGCCGTCCAAGGTTACCAGAAAACGCATGATAACCTTTGGCCCGAAACCTAGTTTGGCCACACCAAACCGCGCCAAGGCATGCCAACCTAGCCGCGCCACCATGCTGGCCTTCCCTATGCGGCTACTAAAACGAAGGCGTGCGACAATAAACGGTCGCCCTTCAATCTCATGAGCAAATCCTAGTCGTCCAAGGTTACCAGACAACACAAGGTAACCATTAGCCCGAAACCCTAGTTTGGCCACGCCAAACCGCGCCAAGGCATGCCATGCCAATGGCATGCCAACCAAGCCGCGCCACCATGCTGCCCTTCCCTATGCGGCTACTAAAACGAAGGCGTGCGACAATCAATGGTCGCCCTTCAATCCCAGGATCAAATCCTAGCCGACCAAGGTTACCAGACAACGCATAGTAACCTTTGGCTCGAAACCCTATTTTGGCCACGCCAAACCGCGCCAAGGCATGTCAACCTAGCCGCGCCACCATGCTGGCCTTCCCTATGCGGCTACTAAAACGAAGGCGTGCGACAATCAACGGTCGCCCTTCAATCCCAGGATCAAATCCTAGCCGACCAAGGTTACCAGACAACGCATGGTAACCTTTGGCCTGAAACCCTAGTTTGGCCACGCCAAACCGCACCAAGGCATGCCAACCTCGCCGCGCCACTGATAGATACATTTTTGTGTCTATTTTGTTCTCAATGCTCTGTATTGTTAGTGCTCGATATTGTACTAATTATGTTTTTTTGTGTGTTTGTAGGTATTTTTGGGCAATAAACATTTTTGGAAAATTCGGCTCGAAAAGTTGTTGAAGGTACCCCCGGAGGACACATGTTATTCGGACTCTCAGTTTTGGATAAGGGGCACCCAATTACTAAGGGGCACACTAGCTGCTATTTGCACCCCAAGACATCCACTTACTATTCACACCCCAGTGCTATCGGCACCTCAGACTTCGCTAAGGGCCACCCTTCTTCATCATTTGAATTTTTGAATTTCAAGTTTGGCGTGAACTTTGGTTTGCAGCTGTGCAGTTACTGGATTAGATTTGGCCGAGTATTTAATGGATATTTTCACGAGATTCGACTGGTATTTACGCATGGAGATAAAACAGGGTTAGTCAGATGTTTTGAAGCGATAAAAAGGGGAGAGATTCTTTGGGTTACTTCTGCTTATTTTTGGAGATTTTCAAAGGTCATTATGTCGAGATATTATCTCTACCTAATTAGAAGAGAAGATTACGTGTTCTGGTGATTAAAAAAAGAAGTAAATCTCATTAAATTCGGTTGTTGCAGTAAAACAGGGTATAAAAATATATTGAAGTGTGATAGCCGCATGTCTGATTTGTTCTTGAACAAATATCAGCTTGTTGGGAAATGTTGAAGTGTGTACAGCTAAAACATACACATGAAGGAGGTAAATAAGGAAGTAATTACGTAAAAATGGATGAAAATATCCCGAGAATATTTTGTATTCGCTGCCGAGTAATGGAGAGATATTTTGGTTTAATGAGAAGTTATTCTTGGTCCGAAGGGGTATAAATTAGTTTCTGGAGTCGAAGATAGGGGATGCAAAGTGAGGGGTAGGCTGAGGACGAAGAATCAGGCTGCAGGTGGAGTTGCAGCAGCAGCAGGAAGAAGTAGTTGGAGACAACACATAAAGAGTGTCGTTCTGAAGAACACGAAGAACAAACACAATATAGCCGTCGTTTATGAACAATGGTAGTGGCATAAAATTTGTAACGGCTTTATTTTGAGTTGTAACGTATATCTACGTTAGCAACAGTTCTTTAGGTTTTATTTGTAACAGTGTGTTCTGTGACGCCCATACAACGTTCCGAATCTCTGTATTATCTTATTTCCTCAATAAAAACACCATTTGAGCTATGAATTATCTTTTTGAGTGTGTTTCCACCATGTGGAGCTAAACCCCATCAATGAGACAACGGAGGAAGCAACTTTTCATGATTGTGGTAAATGAATTAATTCTTTTATTGACTTTTTGCATAGATTTAATTGCTTTATGATTTCTATTAATTACTTGTTATTTTTTCTGATGTCGCATGCTTAGTTTAAATTACTTTTGATGCGTCATGCTTACGACTTACAAATAATGTTTTATGAAATCTATTTTTGGCAAATAATTAGAGTCACAACTTCTTTTGTTTGAGCTATATTGTCTAGAGTTAATGATTGAACCACAAGAATAAGAAAAGTAGTGAAATCTTGCGTCTCAGTGCCTCTTCATCTTGTCACCATATTTGTATATATTTTCCTTATTTTCGTTTATTAAAACTTAAAATCAATCCAACAAAGTCCGAGTGAACGACAACCTTTACCGCTATATAAAATTCGATCAGCCACCATGTTGGCCTTCCCTATGCGGCTACTAAAATGAAGGCGTGCGACAATCAACAGTCGGCCTTCAATCCCAGGATCAAATCCTAGCCGTCCAAGGTTAACAGAAAATGCATGGTAACCTTTGACCCAAAACCCTAGTTTGGCCGCGCCAAGGCATGCCATGCCAATGGCATGCCAACTCTGTTGCTCCACCATGATGGCCTTCGCTACAAGGCTATCAAAAACGGAAGCGTGCAACGATCAACGGTTACCCTTCCTCTTAAGATGCAAAATATCGACCGTCGAAGGTCACCAAGCTAGCAAGTCTCCCAAGATCGACTTGCTAGGCAACAACCATGCTACATGTTTTCCACGAAAATATTCGAGACATCAATACATATCACAAACTGGGGGATCCACTTTGGGCATTAGTTTGGCGGTTTACAGCGTGCGGCGTACACTACGCCCGTCATAAGGAAGTGTAATAAGCATGAGGCGGTTAGTAAATACCAGGAGTAATGGTGAAACGCTCTTTTTTGTGGAATATCAATTCCATGCGTTAACGGTTACCACCTCCTCCCATTTACTCACCCATTTTTCCATTCCTTAATGAGACCAAAGTACGTTTCACTTCGAATTGTATAAATAGGTCTTACCTATTTCCACCGAAGGAAAAGTTGAGTCAGGAGAAATACAACACTCATAAAAATTTGCTAGCTTTCCATCTGTTAGCTTCCCATTTTATGATACAAGTCCTAAAACAACTACTCTTCCAGAATCAACTATTCTGGTCTCAACACTTTCTTCGCTTCCCTCCCCAAAACCAACCCTTCTCCTTTACTTTGTGACCGAAGCAAGTTTGGAACGGCCATTTCTTGGTTTAGGCAGGATTTGTACAGATTGATCTCTGGAATCTAAAGTACTCCCTTGCAGTACATTGTTTAGGGTTTAAATTCGTTTCTCACCCACACACCCGAAATTACCGAAATCAGCAGAAACCGTTTTCACCCTCAAACAGCCGTGAAGTCTAAGCTCAACTACACAATCTATGTCCTATTCCGAGACATCTATAAATAGGCTTAGAAATGAAGACTTATAGTTTTGATCACTAACATTGACAAACATGCTTGAGATAGCAACGCATGCGAGTTCGACCGAATAGTGCTCTAACACACCTTGATATTTATCTATTGTTTATGCTTTTAATTGCGAGTTTTCTTATAAATTATGTACTTATGTTTGCTTTTGAGTTTATTAGGTGCAATGGAGTCATTATGAGCAAAAGAAGAAAAAACGTCCATTTGGAGCGTAAAAGCAAAAAGGTCAGAATTAATTGTCAAGTGATACTTGGAGCTATCTAGGTTGTGGAAGAAGAAGGTGAAGAATAAACTGTCAGTTTCTCTCATAACTGACAGTTGAGTTGAACAGACAGTTAGGTTGTCGGTTATTCGGAATCGATAAGCCATGTATAAACTAGATGGCCTTTATCCGAGTTTTTGTTGCCTGTAGTGATTTTTATCATTATAAACCTAAAGTTGAGAGGAATTTATTTCTTCTCATTTATTTCTGCATCTATGTTAGAAAACGAGGCGCCTTTCTGAGAGAGTTGGAGATGCAAAGAGATTCACAGATGAATTGGGATTGTGATATAATCAAGCTTCTGCTGTTGGGGAGACGATGAAATTTCGGTGGTGTTTACAAGGAGTTGAATAAGAAATCAAGAGAGGAGAGGCAGCTTCAATAATATGCAGAGGAAGAATTAGATCGAGAAATCAGGGAAGAATAACGATTGTTGTTGTTGATTTAAGTGATTGATGGAGCATCTGTTGCTGCTGTCAATATGAGCTGAGATTGAGATGAAATTGAAGAAGATAGAGCTTGAATCAGAGAACATCAGTTGTTTCATATTGATGGGTCTGTTCGAGTTTGAGACAAGGAAGAAATTGGGCAGAGTTTGAGTAACAGTTGGTGAATTTTCCACAAATTGAGTCTAGGGATTTTGATGATAAAAGAGATTAAATTGTGATTCTAATCATGTATGCAAACACATGTTTAAGATTGAAGATGAAGTCATTGACCAATGTTCTCAACTCTTGATTACTTTCTACTATTTACTTTGCTTTCAATTCTTTTTATTGCTACGCTAAAACAAAAATCCCCCCTTAGTTACTTTAGAAACTGAACTTGCATAACAACATAAGCCTCTCGTGGAACGAACTCCTTCTTATCACATACTATATTTATATTTAGTTGAAGTGAGAAAGTGAAATTATTTTTGACGCACTATAGCGATCACTATTGAAGATTGTTCTTGAGAGGTGGTTAAGATTCTAGGATGCTCTTATGTAGTCGTAAGTTCTGGATTTGTGAGGTTTGCTAGCTTGTCTATTGCAAACAAATTTCCACACCTTTATCTATAAATCTAAACAAAAATCAAATAAGCTTATCTGTTAGAGGTTGATTGCCATTAAACGTCTTCACCGAGGTTGGAGCAATTCTTAGGCTATAAAGTACGCAAGCTAACGGAATCAAGTGCATAGAATTTTACGAGGTTCAAGAGACGTAAGGAGAGCAGTTGTAACTGAATTGCTTGGAGGGTTGATTCGGTATCATCTACATTCCAGTTCGACGTTTAATAATATGCTAGTGTATGTAGTTGGTTAATACGACTCGTTGTTCAAATCTGAACGAGGTCCTGAGGTTTTTTTACAGTTGCGGTTTCCTCGTTAACAAAATCCAGATGTCTTGTGTTTTTCTTTTTCTGCATTATATTGTTTATCTTTATAATTAGGATTTACGCAAGTTGTATGTATTCAATCTTAGTAGATAGGTCCATCTAATTATAATCGATTTACTAGACTTGTTTCTTGTAGAATTCGTATCTTAAAAGATAGAAACGAGTTTGATCACTTGGCAGGCAGAATTCCAATTGGAATATTTGGATACGACTCGATTGATCTTGGATATTGATTTTTGAAATCGTCTAAGTACTCTTCTGAATAATCAGGTTCACGGACTCATTGTATTAAACTTATTGATTGAGAAGATGTTGAGATTTAAACTCTATATACATATTGTCAAGGATCATTAAGTTGGTCTACTTGCAATTAAATTAAGTTTTGTCCATACAGGTTGCCGAACGAATTTTTTTTTTGGTGTACTTGGCACCCCCGTTTTCACGGACCACTCTGTATATTCTTCTATGTGATATCTAGATTTATTCCCACATGCTTACTTGCAACCTTAATTAGAGTTTCATCTAAACAGAGAAAGTGTTTGCTTGAATCTCAAATTATCTTAGCTTGAATTCTAAGCCCTTTGGACTTGAACATCTATCGATAGAGATGCTCTTTCAACTAGGAAAATTAATCCCTAACACCTTGTGTTGTAGTTGATATCTAGAGTCGTCCTCTATTGACCTAAGTTTCCTCTCTGAAATGTTATTAGGTTTACGACTAAACGATTTCGCTTTGGGGATACGTGAAGCCAGGTCTGACTATCTTTTACCTTGATAGTTCGTGTATCTTGATCTTGCTTTTCTGCTATCGAGGTTCTCGTAATCTCTTTCAGGCAAGATAGATAATAATATCAAAGTTCTCTTCGTCTCAGACTTTGTGATTCCTCAAGATAGATATCTGAAAACTATTATTAATTGATAAGTTGAAGATTTTTCTTGAGAGGTGGTAAAGAATCCAGGCTTCTCATCTAAGTGAGTGTAAGTGTTCCAGATTTATGAGGTTTGCTAGCTTTGTCTATTGCAAACATATTTCCAAGCCTTGATATTTGATCTAAAGGGAAATCAAATAGGCTTATCTGTTAGAGGAAGATTGGTATCAAAAGTCCTCACTTAGTGATAGACACATTGTTGTGTCTCATTTGCCTCGGTTCTATATATTGTTAGTGCTCAATTGTTGTACTTATTATGGTTTTTATGTCTTTGTAGGTGTTTTCGGAGAAATAAGCTTTTGTGTATAAAGTTATTACTCGAAAAGTAGCATTGGAACCCCTAAGAGAAAATTACTAAGGGCACCTGGAGGACAACTGTTATTCGCACGTGCAAAATGGATAAGGGGTAAACCATTTACTAAGGGGCATCCACCGGCTATCTATTATTTGCACCCGATAAGTGGTTAAGGAGCACTCATCTTCAACATTTCAAATCTGCAAAATTTGCGGGAAAAATGTGTGCAGCGACTGGATAATTAGGGTTGAGATTTTGGTCGATAACTAGAGACTAAAGGACTGAAATTGATTGGGTTTACTTCTTGGCCTAAACAGGCTTGGTATAGTCGTGTGATTAGACCCAAATTGGCTAAAAATCGGATTGGGGACAAAACATGGGCAAAAACTTCTCTCGGGTTTGTTCGAGATTTGGGGATGTTTTGGAGAGATTCAACAACGGATTTTGAGTGGGCTGGACTTTATTGATATATTCAGGGAAGCTATCTTGATTGGATTCAAAAAAAGAGGGCTAGATGATCGAGTGGAAGAAAACAGAGGTGGTAGTTTATCTCGGGAAATTTTCAGGTAAATATGGGAAGTTGCGTGCGCTACAGAGATTCTAAATCGTGTAAGATACGTATTGGTGAATGTGTGATGCAATTAGAAGCGTGCAAGAGATAAATATGGAGAGATTGATGGCTGCTGACGCGTGAAATTTTAAAAAAGTGAAAAATATCACCGGAAAGAAGAAAGAAATCTGTGGAGTTATTACGAGAGATTTATGGTACCTGTCTAGTATAAAAAGGCTTGCAGGAGGTCAGGGAAGGGGGTATCGAAGGTTTGAAGAGCTTTAGTTACAAGAAATAGAGAGAAAAATCAAGTTGCAGGAAAGTTAGTTTTTTGCTGCTGTGAAGAACACCAAGAACAAAAACCTACCTAGAACAGTCGCAGACGCAGTCTTAATTTCAACAGCAACGCAGAGATATAGTTTTTTTTTTAACTTCTAGTTGCAAAATACTTCTAGCGACTGCAGTCTACCTTTAGCAGCTGCAGTTTATAACCGTTTCCTTGTTTTTCACTCTTTTCACCTTTGTAAACACTATTTGAGCAATGAAAAATTCTTTGATCATGTTTCTACCATGATGAACTAATTCTCACATAACCAAGGCAATCGAGGAAGCTATTTACGCATGATTGATGGGTAACTATATTATTTTCTCTAGTTTTAATTTATAATTCACTCAATCAATGCTTTTGCAGAGTTTCAAATTGTTTGCCTAATTTCCTAATTACTTGTGATTCAATTTGATAGATTACGCTTTGTTTAATCAATTGGTAATCTATGCTTAGAGGATACAGTTAATATTTGAGAATATGCCTGATTATTTGTGGATTAAGAAATAAAAGGACTAAAAACGTAACTAGAGTTTTAAAATATTTTCAACATCATTCATCATGTGTAATAGTGGAATCTAGTGTCTTGGTTAGTTTTAAAAATCTTGAAATCAAATTTTAATTGAGTTTTCTTTGTTTTAGCATTAGAATTTAAATTAAAAATCAAAACTTTCACAAGTCTCAACGAACCTTTTTCTACAACTATAAAAAATTACATCAATTTTTGGCGCTACTGACGTGGACTAGTCTTTAGGTTTAGGTTTCAGATTTTTATTTTTATTTACTTTGATTTTACTTTCCTTATTTTTGATTTTGTTGTGCAGGTTTTGCTTGAAACGAAAGGTGAAAAGTTGGACTTGCCATAAAAGTGCAGAAAATCCAAGACGATTTATATTTTTGACTATATTTATTTTGGTAGTTTTTTTGGACTTATAATTTTCTTTTATTTGTTTGTGTTTATTTTTAGTATTTTATTTATTAAAAAAAAAAACATTGCGCACACCAATTGCATCTTCGTCAGACTACCAAGTTTAGGAAAACTCGTGGATTAGTAAGATGAACCCGTGCCTTGGGCCTTATGGGAGTTACCAGCTGAAATACCACAAGCCTCAGCCTCGTACATGTGATTAGTCTTTGACTATAGATATATTTCGTTGTAGGTAACCCAAGCTTACCTAAATTAGTTTGCCCAGCATTTGCATGTGCACAGATTTTTTGACGAATTCTTGTATGCTAGAACGTAGAAGAGACGCTCTAGGTCGGTTTATGCGTGAAAATCTGAGAAGTTGTATTTTAGGAAACAAGAATCTTGATTACCTTAATCTAGAGAATCATGTTTTTGAACGTCCTGATTTTAGTATGGAAAGGATCCTCAGTACTCCAATAGTTCCAGCAATAACAAATGTAAGAGATTACATGTACCCAACTAGGTCCACCTGACCATCGTGCATAAGATTACCAGCATCTTCTGAAAAAACGGGGGTATAACAACCACACCCAATATTTCGCTTAGCAATCTGTATGGACAAACTCCAATATACTTTCTAGAGAATCAACTAGACAGTCAAACTCAATCTAGAGAAAAGTATATCAAAGAATTTATATCTCAATCTCTCGATTTGATCTTTACTCAAGCAAATAGAAACTTGAGAGTCTTTATCAAAGAGAGATAACTTGGATAGTACCAAAGACCAATATCCAATTGTCAATCAATTTAAATCAACAACCAAAAGGTCGGATATTCTAATTGATTGAACAACGCACAACCTGTGATATTTCAATTATATAAACAAATATAATGCGGAATAGAAATAACACGTATACACCAATTTTGTTAACGAGGAAACCAATGCGAGAAAATCCCCGGGACCTAGTCCAGTTGAACACACACTGTATTAAGCCGCTACAGACACTAGCCTACTCCAAATTAACTTCGGTCTGGACTGTAGTTGAACCCCAACCAATCTCACACTGATTCAAGGTACAATTATGCTCCTACGTCTCTGATCCCAGCAGGATGCTACGTACTTTATTCCCTTAGCTGAACTCACCCACAACTAAGATATGCTACGACCCAAAGTCGAAGACTTTAATAAACAAATCTGTATCACACTGAAAAGTCTACAGTAATAGATAAATCCGTCTCCCACGAATATACCTACGAGTTTTTGTTTCGTCTTTTGATAAATCAAGGTGAACAGGAACTAATTGATAACCCGGACTTATATTCCCGAAGAACAGCCTAGTATTATCAATCACCTCACAATAATCTTAATCGACGCAGCGAAGAAAGATATTGTGGAATCACAAACGATGAGACGAAGATGTTTGTGATTACTTTTTATCTTGCCTATCGGAGATAGAAATCTCAAGCCAATTATTACAATTGTACTCGTACGATAGAAACAACAAGATCAGATCACACAACTACAAGAAAGTAGTATCGGTCTGGCTTCACAATCCCAATGAAGTCTTTAAGTCGTTAACCTGGTTTAGAAGAAGAAACCAAAGGTTAAAGGAGAATCGACTCTAGCTTAGCACAACTAGTATCACACAAAATGTGTGGGGATTAGTTTCCCAGTTGCTAGAGTTCTCCCTTATATAGTCTTTCAAATCAGGGTTTGCAATCAATGTTAGCTTAGTAACAAAGCATTCAATATTCACCGTTAGATGAAAACCTGATTAGATGAAATGTCCAATTTTGGGTTTATGTAACCGTTCCCAAACATTAACATTTGTTGGTTCAACAATAGTTAACCAAATGGTTAGCCATATGATCACTTTCATATCAACCATATTCTTCTTCACCATAACTAGTTTAAAAGAATCAAATGAACTAGTTAGAGTGTTGTTCAATTGCCTAGATATTATGTAACTACACAAGACACAATCGAAGCAAAACCGGTTTGATTCACTCGAATCGGTTCATGAACTTTATAGCCACGGTTTGCAAAAGCATTCCTTAGTTTATATAAACATGAGTTCAAGAACAACCGATTTTAGATATAACCTACTCAAGTTCGCGGACTTAAGCTCACGGAAGGAGTTCACAAACTCCAGCAGAAATTCTCGGGTCGAGAACTTCCGCCAGTTCGCGGACTTGGCTCGCGCCACATTCCGTTTCTCTTGATCAACAACTTTCGCAAACTTTGGTTCAAGGAATAAGGACTTATACATATATGTGTTTCCACAACAATGCTTATATCCTACCAAAGGTTATGTAATCTAAACTCTCATTTCAATCATTGAAACATTCTCAGAGGACGTTATATAGCCGTTATTCACAGACCATTTTTCGTCAGAGCAATTTTCAAAGTGATTGAAACATAACATGACATTCGTCACTAGGTAAAGATGAATTTGGTTAAAGCGAAAGCTTACCAACACATATTTCGAGAAATAGATAGGCGAGTTAAACTCGGCTCGAAATAACAAATGTGTATAATGAAAGTCTATATATCAAAACGACTTTTGTCTCAAGAATATGAGATAGAGTAAATAGACTTTTGAGTGACAGATAAGTTCAAGTCTCCACATACCTTTTAGTCGATGAAGTTCCACCAATTCCATCAGTAGTCCTTCGTCTTGTATGATGATTGCCATGGAGTCTTGAGCTCAACTACACTTTCTATCCTAGTCCGAGACCTTTAGCTAAAATAGGCTAGAAATCAAGACTTATAGTTTTGATCACTAACATTGAAAAACATGCTTGAGATAGCAACGCATGTGAGTTCGACCGAGCAATTCTCTAACAATCTCCCCCTTTGTAAATTTTAGTGACAAAACTATTAATACATATGGAATACAAAAAATAAATAAATTAACTTTTTTAGCTCCTATTCCACATGTCTAATCTTCAACATTACTCGAAATCTTCGTCACTTACAAGTACTCCAATGATCCCAAAGGTTGTAAGTTTAGCATCATCGTTGTTGAAAATCCGTAGCTATTACAAAAAGAAAACAAGAGTTCTCAATCATTGTTATACAGTGTCATAGTATCATTACACAGCGTCAAAGTCCAATTGTATCACAACTTCAACAACAATACTATGGTGATATGTATCACTCCCCATTTGTTAATACTCCATCTCACATGGAAACCAATCCCCCTTACATAATGATCCAAAAACCATATGTATTTGTAGTGTGAACTACATATTAATTCTCCCCCTTTTTGTCAATAAAATTGGCAAAGGTACAAGAACGGGATCCTAATGAAATTTCTGAAAGAGACATTTCATGACCAAAAGAAAGAAACACATATCATCTTATTTAGATGCAATCATAAATCCGAAGCTAAATGCATTCATCAAGGAGTTTTAAAGATACAAGAAAACCCCTATAATATTCCACAACCGCACTCCCCACAAAGATTTGGCAATTAAGCACAAGTTCAAAAAGAACTCTCCCCCATAAAATGTCATTCCCGAAAGAACAACAAAAGCGACCTTAATTTCGAAAGAAAAGAAGGATTTCTTTGGACATAACAAATCACATACAAGTATGAATTTGAATCCAAAATACTCAATTAATTTAACCATAATAAATTCATGATTAATTTAATCGATAATGCTCAACACAAGTAAACTTATGGAGACTCAAAAATACTCAATTAGATTAATCACCAGAGAACCCATAATTAATCTAATCGAAATACACAACCATACTAATCACAAAAGTAATCAATTTAATTGGTCATACTCGTCATAAGAGAATCTATGGAGCAATGACTAAGTTAATCATGAAAATAATCAACCCAGTCAAAAGCGCTCAAACATAAGAAAACTTATGGAGTTATAACTAAATAACCAAACAAGATGATTAATTTAGTTCAAAAATGCTCGACATAAAGTACCTTACGGAACAACAACAAAGCTAATCATAAATCAACTTGGTTGTTTAGTGCTCAACATAAGACACATTACAGAGCCTCACGGTAATACATAAAATATGGATCAGGGAAGATCAATTACTGCGGAATACACACGGAGTTATTCTATTTTCCATCACCATTTGCACAATGACAAACAATAGACATAATCATTGAAAACAAAAGATTTTAACCTATCTTGCGTCAATAATTGACAATATAGGCTTAACTTTTGTATTTGTCAAAAGTCCATTCATTCCTTTATCAACATATGAATATCGACTTATGAAAGACTTTACTTTTGACAAGATATGGGACAATCATAGTTCACAGACGCAAACACACATATCCCATAACAATTGCAATATATAAAACCATAAAGATTAATACTGCAAAAATCATCTTCCAAACAAATTTAGAGTTTAAAACAAAATCTAAACACATGAAGATGAAAACGTTGGACATAGCTATGCGTAATCACAATAATGGTTATTCCACACTCTAGTTATTCTTCCAACAAAAACGGAAAAATAGAAGATTTACTAGGCATTCTTAAATCAAAAACTCTTATAAAGCATTTTACTTACTTTCAGTACTCTTCTCAAACTCTCTGTATTCATCAAGCTCATCTTCAATTAAATCAATCCTCGATTCCATATGATCCATCTTTTCTTCGAGTTTCTTGGAAGAAGCTTCAAGTTCACCTTTTAGGGCACGAAGTTGTTCTAAGACGAGATTCATAGTTAAAGAGAGCTTATCAAACTGAGAGACAGAGATGTTCCCGTCCAGATAGGAACCGTGAATATCAGGGCTCATCACATTATCAGAAGAAGCGAATTGTATCTTCTTAGAAGGAAAGAGAACAGTCCAAACATCACCTTCTTTACTAGAAAGACTTGAAGAAGACATGATAGAGAAGATAGAAGAAATGTTTATGACAAGGAGAAAAACTTCATTTTAAAAGCAACTGAGGATAGGATGTAAATATCTAAAATAACCTTTGACCAAAACCAAAAAATATCCTCAGAAAAGATCCTTAACCAAAAACGTTTGAACAACCAAAATTCTAGGCTAAAAAACAGAAAACTCTCATCACAACCCTCTTGAAGATTATGATTTTTGTTTACGAGGGATAAACAAAAATCATCAATACAGTATTACAAACTGTAGTTGTTCCAATCCTCTGAAGAATTGGTTAGCTTCTTTTGAGGGATTGCAATATGTGATATACCTTGTTTCTGTTTTGCTTTTAAGAAAGAAGAGTTATCTTCATTATTCTTTCTTTCTTTTAGCACAAATTTGAATACCTTGATTGTTGACTTTCGTAAGCTATGCACTTTATTGGACACCTCTTTTACTAAGGATGGGGGTTTTGTATGAGATTTATTTTTCCTTTTATGCAAAAAACGTTTGACAAAGGAGAACTTTTCCTGTTCTAAAGTGCCATAGGTTTTAAGATTATCCTGATGAATATGTGAGGAAATCACAGGAATAGATAAATTCTTGTGATTTTCTATATGATCCTCGTTGTCAAGATAACTTAAGGATGATATAGAATCAGGAAAAATTTGCTGACAGTTCATAGTCGAAGAAGTTCGATATGTTTCATAAAAATCACGATTGATCAACTCCAATTTTAAATTAGACAGTTGGTATTCCAGATTTATTGTGG
Organism: Papaver armeniacum; assembly: GCA_023531295.1. Taxonomy (NCBI): domain Eukaryota; kingdom Viridiplantae; phylum Streptophyta; class Magnoliopsida; order Ranunculales; family Papaveraceae; genus Papaver; species Papaver armeniacum. The sequence goes on along the minus strand of JAJJWW010016323.1, from coordinate 65,299 downwards.
AATAGTCAGGACTGTTATGAGGACAGGCGTGATTATCGGCAATGATATTAAGAGAAACATCATAGACATCATCCTCTAGACAATAGTCAAGAGCAGCCATCCATGCTTTCGTTATCTCACTCGTCTCTGTATCAGGACAGTTAAAAGTATTGTGAATACTTCTATAGCACATGAAACTGGAATCGTTAACATAGTTTTTCTGAACCTTTTTATTGATTGAATGAGCTTTCTTTTGATACTTTCTTTTTATCTGTCTAAGAGATTTCTTAAGTTGTTGTATAAATAGTGACAGAGTCGAATTAAAGCAATTCTCATCCCTTTTGCCAGTCAAGTGAGAATGCCGAGACTTACGGTCAGATGCAGCAACATGATTGCTAAACAGATGACGTTTCTCTCTTTGTTCAAGTTCAAGATCGAAAATCTTCAACTTTCCAGCTAGGGTATTTCTGGATAGTGTATCAAGGTTATTTCCCTCAACGATGGCATGCTTCTTAGAATCGTATCTAGATGGCAGCGTCTGAGAATTTTCATCACAATGTCCTTTTCAGGAATAGTCTTACCCAATGCAAAAAATGCATTAACAATTTCAGACACTTTGTGATTAAACTCATCAAATGTTTCTTCATCTGCTATACGAAGGTTTTCCCAATCGGAATTAAGGTTTTGAAGCCTAGCTTCCTTTTCACTGGTATTACCTTCAAAAAAGGTTTCTAAGATTTCCCAAGCTTCTTGCGACTTAGTGCAATTAGACACATGGTGCTGAAGATTTGGGGTAATGGCATGTATGATGGCATTCAAACCGTCGGAATTTTGCTTTGCAGCAAGTATCTCGGCAGGGGTGTATTCACCAATATTCTTGGGAACGTTTACATCTCCAACTGCCACAATGGGAGGATCATAGCCATTAACAACATATACCCATGATTGAAAATTACGCGCTTGAAGAAAAGCTCGCATAGCAATTTTCCACCATAAGTAATTAGAGCCATCGAAGACTGGTGGTACGTTAATAGAGATAGCACCTCTGTCCATATAGTCAGATCGCTACAAACACAGACTTGTAAGGTCTTGAACGTGTTTGCCTGCTCTGATACCAATTGAAAAAGCGGGGGTACAACAACCATACCCAATATTTTGCTTAGCAATCTGTATGGACAAACTCCAATATACTTTCTAGAGAATCAACTATACAGTCAGACTCAATCTAGAGAAAAGTATATCAAAGAGTTTATATCTCAATCTCTCGATCTGATCTTTACTCAAGCAAATAGAAACTTGTGAGTCTTTATAAAAGAGAGATAACTTGGATGGTACCAAAGACCAATATCCAAGTGTCAATCAATTTAAATCAACAACCAAAAGGTCAAATATTCTAATTGATTGAACAACGCACAACCTGTGATATTTCAATTATATAAACAAATATAATGCGGAATACAAATAACACAGACACCAGAATTATGTTAACGAGGAAATCGTAAATGCAGAAAAACCCCGGGACCTAGTCCATATTGAACACACTGTATTAAGCCGCTACAGACACTAGCCTACTCCAAATTAACTTCGGTCTGGACTGTAGTTGAACCCCAACCAATCTCACACTGATTCAAGGTACAATTATGCTCCTCGTCTCTGATCCCAGCAGGATGCTGCGTACTTGATTCCCTTAGCTGATCCCACCCACAACTAAGAGTTGTTACGACCCAAAGTCGAAGACTTTAATAAACAAATCTGTATCACACAGAAAAGTCTACAGTAATAGATAAATCCGTCTCCCATGAATATACCTACGAGTTTTTGTTTCGTCTTTTGATAAATCAAGGTGAACAAGAACCAATTGATAACCCGGACTTATATTCCCGAAGAACAACCTAGTATTATCAATCACCTCACAATAATCTTAATCGACGCAACGAAGAAAGATATTATGGAATCACAAATGATGAGACGAAGATGTTTGTGATTAATTTTTATCTTGCCTATCGGAGATAGAAATCTCAAGCCAATTATTACAATTGTACTCGCATTTATAGAAACAACAAGATCGATCACACAACTACAAGAAAGTAGTATCGGTCCGGCTTCACAATCCCAATGAAGTCTTTAAGTCGTTAACCTGGTTTAGAAGAAGAAACCAAAGGTTAAAGGAGAATCGACTCTAGCTTAGCACAACTAGTATCACACAGAATGTGTGGGGATTAGTTTCCCAGTTGCTAGAGTTCTCCCTTATATAGTCTTTCAAATAAGGGTTTGCAATCAATGTTAGCTTAGTAACAAAGCATTCAGTATTCACCGTTAGATGAAAACTTTGATTAGATTCAAGCTAATATTTCTCAACCGTTGGATCGAAACCTTAGCTTGTTACACACAAATGAAATGTCCAATTTTGGGTTTATGTAACCGTTCCCAAACATTAACATTTGTTGGTTCAACAATAGTTAACCAAATGGTTAGCCATATGATCACTTTCATATCAACCATATTCTTCTTCACCATAACTAGTTCAAATGACTCAAATGAACTAGTTAGAGAGTTATTCAATTGCTTAGATCTTATGTAACTACACAAGACACAATCGAAGCAAAACCGGTTTGATTCACTTGAATCGGTTCATGAACTTTATAGCCACGTTTTGCAAAAGCATTCCTTAGTTTATATAAACATGAGTTCAAGAACAACCGATTTTAGATATAACCTACTCAAGTTCGCGGACTGGGTTCGCGGACTTAAGCTCAGAAGGAGTTCACAAACTCCAACAGAAATTCTCGGGTCGAGAACTTCAGCCAGTTCGCGGACTTGGCTCACGCCACATTCCGTTTCTCTTGATCAACAAAGTTCTCAAACTTTGGTTCAAGGAACAAAGACTTATACATATATGTGTTTCCACAATAATGCTTATATCCTACCAAAGGTTATGTAATTTAACTCTCATTTCAATCATTGAAACATTCTCAGAGGACGTTATATAGCCGTTATTCACAGACCATTTTTTGTCAGAGCAATTTTCAAAGTGATTGAAACATAACATGACATTCGTCACTAGGTAAAGATGAATTTGGCTAAAGCGAAAGCTTACCAACACATATTTCGAGAAATAGATAGGCGAGTTAAACTCGGCTCGAAATAGCAAATGTGTATAATGAAAGTCTATATATCAAAACGACTTTTGTCTCAAGAATTGGAGATAGAGTAAATAGACTTTTGAGTGACAGATAAGTTCAAGTCTCCACATACCTTTTAGTCGATGAAGTTCCACCAGTTCCTTGAGTAGTCCTTCGTCTTGTATGATGATTTCCATGGAGTATTGAGCTCAACTACACTTTATATCCTATTACGAGACCTTTAGCTAAAATAGGCTAGAAATCAAGACTTATAGTTTTGATCACTAACATTGACAAACATGCTTGAGATAGCAACGCATGCGAGTTCGACCGAGCAATGCTCTAACATCTTCGGCTAATTATGAGTTGAAACCTAGTACTATTCAGATGATCCCTGTATTCTTAGGGAAAATTGATGATAACCCATACTTTCATGTAAGAGACTTTGAGGAAATTTGTGGAACAGTTAAGATTGAAGACCTTAATGATGAAATTTTAAAACTTAGATTGTTTCCTCTTTCCTTAAGAGATAAAGCTAAATCTTGGTTAAATAATTTACCATCTGAGTCCATAACAACATAGGATGAACTCACTTCTGTGTTCTTCCAGAAGTTTTACCCAAAATATAAAACCTCGTCTATTAGGGAGAACATTAGTACCAGTATGCAACAAGAAGGAGAGTCTCTTTATAGGTTTTTAGAAAGATTCAATGATCTCTTGGCGTAGCGCCCCATCATGGGTTTGAAAAAATGAAATTAGTGCAAATTCTTTATGACAGGTTAGACTACTCGACCAAAGCCATGGTTGAGTCATTATGTGCTGGTGGGTTCTTAATTAAAACTGCTGATCAAACATATTCCTTTTTAGAAGAAGTAGCTGATAAATCCCAACAGTGGGAATCATGTGTAGATCCCTCCTAAAAGACTTTTGGTAAATAAAAATAGCACTAATATGGTAGATTCAAGCTTTGAGTCGGATGCTAAGTTTGCTGCCTTATCTAGACGGTTAAAAGCTTTAGAATTAAGTCAGTATAAACACAAGTCTTTTGTTGAAACTGATGATAGGCTTAGAACCTCTCAAGTCTCTAGTTGTGGGATAGAGCCCAATAATTCATTTTGGGAAGGACAAATTAGTGAAGAGCAAGCCCATGCTCTTTATAACAACTTTAGATTTGAAAATCGTCAAAAATTTGACCCATATTTAGAGACCTATAACCCGGTTGGAAAAAGCATCCTAATTTTCCATGGTCTCAGGGTCAGAATCAAGGTCATACTAGTAATTCTAAGTCTTCCCCAGGTTTTGGTTATACTAAGAATCTTTCGGGTACAGCCCAATCTAAAAACCCTTCTGAGAACAAAATATGTAGCTTATAGGAAACTCTTACTATGCTATCAAAAAACCATGAAATGTTATCAAACAATCATTATAACTTTCAACAAGAAACCAGGAAGAGTTTACAAAATAATTCCCAAACTCTTGCTAAATTAGAACATCAAGTAGGTCAAATAACTAAGACTCTGAGTGAAAGAGAGAATGGAAGGTTCCCTAGTCAGCCTAATCCAAATCCCAAAGGAAAGAATGCAATTAGAACCCTTAGGAGTGGTAGAGTAGTAGACAATCAGGTAACCATGCCCGATAGTGAACATACTGTAGTTCACCCCTCAGGACCACCAGTAGCCGAGGAGACTGATAAAGTTCCTGATGATGCCAATTCGGTTCCTGAGAGGTATGATTCTGTGCCTAGAGCCCCATTTCTCCAACTACTAGTACCAACCAAAAAGGAATCACATTTTAATGACATATTGGAGGTTTTTAAGCAAGTTACCATAAACCTTCCTTTATTAGATGCAATTACGCAACTTCCTGTTTACACTAAGTTCTTTAAGGATATGTGTACGAGAAAGAGAAAACCGAATATCCCTAAGAAAGCCTTTTTTAACTACTCATGTAAGTTCAATCATCCAGAACACCACAACTCTTAAATACAAAGACCCAGGTTCCCCTACCATTTCTTGCACAATATGTAACTACCGGGTAGAAAAAGCTTTACTTGACTTATGAGCTAGTGTAAACTTACTTCCGTACCATGTATACCTCGAGTTAGGGCTTGGTGAAATGAAACCTACCAAGATAACACTCCAGTTAGCTGATAGGTCTGCGAAAATTCCTCGAGGAGTTATAGAAGATGTTCTAATTGAGGTCGACAAGTTTATATATCCAGTGGATTTTGTTATCCTAGATACTCAACCTGTCCCAGACCCATAAAACCAGATACCTGTGATTTTAGGTCGCCCATTCTTAGCCACATCCAATGCGATCATAAACTGTCGAAATAGTATTATGAATCTATCTTTTGGTAATATGATAGAGAGAATGAGTATTATGAAATAGTATTGAGTTTAATATTTTCAATATTTGTAAGAAACCCTCTGAGTTAGATGTTTCGTCCTTTGAGGAGGTAAACATGATAAGAACCTTAGTTCATAAGTCATTACCAAACACTTCGCTAGAAGACCCATTAGAGAAATGCCTAGCCCACTTTGGGTTTGACTTTGATGACGATAGTGTGATTAATGATGTGAATGCTTTGTTAGATGCCGCCCCTTTGATGGATACTAGTAATGGATGGAGAAGTAAGTTCGAATCACTACCAGTTTCTAAATCTACTTTAATTGCTTCTTTAGAAGAGCCCCCTAAGTTGGACCTTATACGGTTACCAGATACCCTGAAGTATGTGTTTTTAGGCCCATATGAGACTTTACCTGTGATTGTTGCTTCCGATTTGGATAGTGATCAGGAAAGCAGGCTAGTCACTGTACTTCAAGACAATAAGGAATCTTTAGGGTAGACCATAGTAGACATTAAGGGTATAAGTCATATTGTTTGTATGCATCAGACTCACTTAGAAGATGACACTAAACCCTCTAGGGAGATGCAACGTCGATTAAACCCTAAAGTAGTTCGAACTGAAGTGCTTAAGTTGTTAGATGCGGGTATTATCTACCCTATTTCAGATAGTAATTGGGTCACCCCGTTCAGGTTATTCCCAAGAAATCAGGTATCACTGTGGTCTAAAATGATAACAATGAATTAATCTCAACCCGAGTGACCACAGGGTGGCGTATCTGTATTGACTATAGAAAACTGTACAAGGTCACAAGGAAGGATCACTTTCCCCTTCCTTTTATCGACCAAATGCTAGATAAACAAGCTGGACATAGTCATTACTTCTTCTTATATGGCTACTCCGGCTATAATCAGATCGTTATTGCCCAAGAAGACCAAGAGAAAACTACTCTTACCTGTCCATTTGGTACCTTTGTGTATAGACGTATGCCTTTCGGTTTGTGTAATGCACCAGCTACTTTCTTGCGGTGTATGATGAGCATATTTTCTGACATGGTAGAATGGTTCTTAGAGGTCTTTATGGATGACTTTTCAGTGTTTGGTTCATGTTTTGACGAGTGCTTGCATCATTTGACACTAGTGTTGACTAGGTGTAAGGAAAAAAATTTAGTGCTTAATTGGGGAAAATGCCATTTCATGGTTAAATCAGGAATTGTCTTAGGGCATATTGTATCTTCGAAGGGTATAGAGGTAGACAAAGATAAATTTGACCATGTTAGGTCATTCTTAGGGCATGTAGGATTTTATCGTCGATTCATTAAAGACTTTAGCTTGATTTCTAGACCTATTTGAAATTTACTTGAGAAAGATGTTAAGTTTGTCTTTGATGATTCTTGTTTAGAGGCTTTTAAGAAGCTTAAGACTTTACTCACTACCGCCCCCATAGTCCATGCACCTAACTGGAACCTACCCTTTGAGATTATATGCGATGCTTCAGATTATGCTATAGGTGTTGTGTTAGGACAGCGAGAAAACAAATTACTTCATGAGATTTACTATGCTAGAAAAACTCAAAATGAGGCCCATTTAAACTATACAACCACCGAAAAGGAACTGTTAGCCATCGTCTTTGCCTTGGATAAGTTTAGATCCTACCTATTAGGTTCTAAGGTCATAATTTTTACTGATCATGCTGCTTTGAAATATCTTTTGTCTAAAAAAGATTCCATACCTAGAATGATTAGATGGATCCTGTTGTTACAAGAATTCAAGTTATATATTAGAGATAAAAAGGGTGCAGAAAATGTAATAGCAGATCACTTGTCTAGGCTTGTTGTGGATTCCCGTGACGATTTCACTCCTATGAGGGATAGCTTTCCTGATGAACAATTGTTCTTTTGTTTCCCAATCACCTTGATATGCAAATATAGTGAATTATCTTATTACTGGTTGAATGCCTCAACATTGGGGTAAACAAGATCGTTCTAGGTTTTTAGTCGAGGTTAAGAATTTCTTTTGGGACGATCCTTATTTGTTTAAGTATAGTCCAGACTAGATTATTAGGAGATGTGTACCTGAGAATGACCAGTCCAATATTATCTCCTTTTGTCATGAACATGCATGTGGGGGTCACTTTAGTACTAAGAAGACTGCTGCTAAGATATTGTAGTGTGGATTTTACTGGCCTTCGTTATTTAAGGACTCCCATAGCCGTTGTGTTTCTTGTGTGTGTTGCCAGAAGTTAGGGACCATTCCCCGTAGAAATATGATGCCTTTGAACCCTATTTTAGTGATTGAGGTCTTTGATGTGTGTGGCATTGATTTTATGGGTCCATTCCATAATTCTTTTGGTTATATATACATACTTGTCGCTGTAGACTATAAATGTTTCTAAGAAGGCAGAGGCGTTTCCGTGTAAAATGAATGACAACAAGGTCGTACTCCAATTTTTGAAAGATAATATACTTACACGTTTTGGTACACCATAAGTTATAATTAGTGATGGAGGAACACACTTTCGTAATAGACCATTTTTACTTTCAATGATATAATATGGTATTACTCACAAAGTAGCTACCCCATATCACCCACAGACTAGTGGTCAGGTAGAGGTTTCCAATAGGGAGATAAAACGTATATTAGAGAAAACCGCTAATCCTAATAGGAAAGACTGGTCATCGAGGCTTGCTGATGCCTTATGGCCTTACCGTACTGAAAAGGCAGGGGTACAACAACCACACCCAATATTTCGTTCGGCAATCTGAATAGATAAATTCCAATATACTTTCAAGAGAATCAACTAGACAGTCAGACTCAATCTATAGAAAAGTATATAAAAGAGTTTATATCTCAATTTATCAATTCAATCTGCAATCACCAAATAGGAATCTTGCGAGCCAGATTGAATAAGAGAAATAACTTGAACGGTACCAAAGACCAATGTTCAAGTGTCAATCAATTTATATCAACAACCAAAGGTTGGATTATCTAATTGATTGATCTTAACGCACAACTTGTGATATTTCCATTATATAACAAAATATAATGCGGAAAAGAAATAACACAGACACCAAAATTTTGTTAACGAGGAAAAACGCAAATGCAGAAAAACCCCGGGACCTAGTCCAGCTTTGAACACCACACCGTATTAAGCCGCTAAAGACTCTATCCTACTAACAATAAACTTCAGACTGGAATATAGTTGAGCCCTAATCAATCTCACACTGATCAAGGTACAGTTGCGCTCCTTACGTCTCTGAACCCCAGCAGGATTCTATGCACTTGATTCCCTTAGCTGATCCCACCGACAACAAGAGTTGCTACGACCCAAAGTCTAAGATTTGATAAAAAAATCTATCTCACACAGAAAAGTCTATTGGAATAAATAAATCTGTCTCCCACAGAAATACTTACGATTTTTGCTCTGTTTTTTGGTAAATCAAGGTGAACAGGAACCAATTGATAAACCAGACTTATATTCCCGAAGAACAACCTAGTATTATCAATCACCTCACAATAATCTTAATCATATGGTAGCGAAACAAGATATTGTGGAATCACAAACGATGAGACGAAGATGTTTGTGACTACTTTTAATCTTACCTATCGGAGATAAATCTCAAGCAAATCTTAGCAAAGATAATACTCAATCACGATAGTAGAAGTAAGATCAAAACACGCAACTACAGAGAAAATAATTGGGTCTGGCTTCACAATCCCAATGAAGTCTTCAAGTCGTTAACCTACATGGTTCTGTGAAAAACCTAAGGTTAAAGGAGAATCGACTCTAGTCGCAACTAGTATCACACAGAAGGTGTGGGGATTAGGTTTCCCAGTTGCTAGAGTTCTCCTTTATATAGTTTTCAAATCAGGGTTTGCAATCTAAGTTACCTTGGTAACAAAGCATTCAATGTTCACCGTTAGATGAAAACCTGATTAGATTCAAGCTAATATCTTTCAACCGTTAGATCGAACTTAGCTTGTTATACACAAATGAAATGTACCTTCATTTAGGTTTAAGTAACCGTACCTAAACGTGTACACCATGTTGGCTCAACAGTAGTTAACCAAAGTTAGCTATATGAACACTCTCATATCAAACTTATTCATCTTAACCATAACTAGTTCAAATAAAACTAGTTAAAGAGTTGTTCAATTGCTATATTCTCATAGAAGTATACAAGAACACAATTGAAGCAAAATCGGTTTGATTCATTCGAATAAATTCATGAACATTATAGCCACAGTTTGCAAAGAATATATTTATTATTATATAAATGTATAGGTTCATGATACAACCGATTTTAGAACTTTAACCACTCAAGTATGCAAACGTGTACGCATACTTAAGTAGCCGGAACAAGATTGGTTTTCTCCAGTATGTGAACGTGTACACATACCTCCAATCTCAGCAGAAAATTCCGGACATAAACCTACGCCAATACGCGTACGGGTACGTGTACTAAGGTTCCCGGACTTCTCAAACCAACATGTACGCATACGGGTATGCACAATATGGTTCCCGGACATGGATCACATATATGCAATTGTGCATAACATGTTTATAATCCAATATTGGTTAAGTGTTCTAAACTCTATTTCAATCATTGAAACTTTCTTAGAGGATGACAATAGCCGTTTTCACACACTATTAGCATCAAAGCAATTTTTAAGTTATTGAAATAATCATAACGAAACATTCCAAGTCTACACCAAATGATTGTATCACACAAACCATGTAAGATGTTACTCGGCGATTTTCACATGATCATCTTTTGACTTTCGTCAAGAATATAAGATGAACTTGGTTAAAGCGAAAGCTTTACCAACACATATTTCGAGAAATATGTAAGCGAGTTAAACTCAGCTCGAAATCTCAAATGTGTATAATCTATAACTATATAGTAATACGACTTTTGTATCAATATAGGAGATATAGTAGAAATAGACTATCCAAGTGATAGATGAGTTTCAGTCTCCACATACCTTTTGTTGATGAAGTTCCACAATCTCTCCTTAGTAGTTCTTCGTCTTCAAGTGATGAACGCTGTGAAGTCTAATGATCAACTACACAATCTTTCCTAGTCCGAGACATCTATAAGTAGACTAGAAATCAAGACTTATAGTTTTGATCACTAACATTGACAAACAAGCTTGAGATAGAAACGCTTGCGAGTTCGACCGAGCAGTACTCTAACACGTACTGCATTTAATAACCCCATTGGAATGTCACCTTATTGTCTAGTATTCGGCAAGGCATGTCATTTACCTGTTGAGTTAGAGCATAGAGCATATTTGAAAAAGCGGGGGTCTAACAACCACACCCAATATTTCGTTTAGGCAATATGTATGGACAAACTCCAAGAGAATCAACTAGACAGTCAGACTCAATCAATGGAAATATATCTAAGAGTTGTATCTCTGTTTCTCAATGTAATCAGCAAATCAAACAGATAGAATCCGTGAGCCTGATTATTATGGGAAACAACTTTAACGTACCAAAGACCAATGTTCAAGTGTCAATGGATTTATATCAACAACCAAAGGTTGGATTATCTAATTGATTGAACTACGCACAACCTGTGATATTTCAATTATATAAACAAATATAATGCAAAAAAAAAATAACAGAGACACCAAAAGTTTTGTTAACGAGGAAACTATAAATGCAGAAAAACCCCGGGACTAGTCCAGATTTGAATACCACAGTGTATTAAGCCGCTACATACACTAGCCTACTGCAAGTTAACTTCGGACTCGAATATAGTTGAGCCCTAACTAATCTCACACTGATCAAGGTACAGTCGCGTTCCTTACGCCTCTGAATCTCAGCAGTTGTCTACACACTTGATTCCCTTAGCTGATCTCAGCCACAACTAAGAGTCGCCACGACCCAAAGTCGAAGACTTGATAAATAAATCTGTATCACACGAAAAAGTATATTGAATAGATAAATTTGTCTCCCACAAAAATACCTATGAGTTTTGTTCCGTATTTTGATAAATCAAGGTGAACAGGAACCAATTGATACACTGGAATTATATTCGAAAAACAGCCTAGTAATATCAATCACCTCACAATAATCTTAATCGTATGGTAGCGAAACAAGATATTGTGGAATCAGAAACGATAAGACAATGATGTTTGTGACTACTTTTTATCTTACCTATTGGATATTAGATCTATAGCAAATCTTAGAGAAGATAGTACTCAATATGATAGAACAGCAAGATCTGAACACGCAACTACAAAGAAAATAGTTGGGTCTGGCATCACAATCCCAATGAAGTCTTTAAGTCGTTAACCTATAATGGTTTTAGGAAAAACCTAGGTTAAAGGAGAACCGACTCTAGTCGCAACTAGTATCACACAGGAGGTGAAGGGATTAGGTTTCCCAGTTGCTAGAGTTATCCTTTATATAGTCTTCAAATCAGGGTTTGCAATCAATATTACCTTGGTAACAAAGCATTCAATTTTCACCGTTAGATGAAAATTTGATTAGACTCAAGCTAATATCCTTCAACCGTTAGATCGAACTTAGCTTGTTATACACAAATGAAAAGTGACTTCATTTATATATGAGTAACCGTACCTAAACATGTACACCTTGTTGGCTCAACAATAGTTAACCGAAGTTAGCCATATAAACACTTTCATATCAACCTTGTTCATCTTCACACAACTAGTTCAAATGAAACTAGTTATAGAGTTGTTCAATTGTTTATATTTTCATAGAAGTATACAAGACACAATTGAAGCAAAATCGATATTGATTCACTCGAATCAATTCATGAACATTATAGCCACGGTTTGCAAAAGATTGCATTCCTTAATTTATAAATGTATTAGTTCATGAAAAAACCGATTTTAGAACATAACCTACTCAAGTATGCAAACGGGCACACATACCTAAGTAGCCGGACTTGGTCTGGGTTCGCCAGTATGCGAACACGTACGCATACTATTGTACACTACCAAATTCAGTTGAATTCCCGCACCTGAACTTACGTCGGTACGCATACGGGTATGCATACTAAGTTCCAGGACTTCAACTAACCAACCTGTACGCATACGGGTATGCATACTATGGTTCCCGGACTTGGAATAACTTACAACAGTTAGCATACAAGTACGCATATTGTGCTATATCCAATATATGGTTAATTTTTCTAAACTTCCATTTCAATCATTGAAACATTCTTAAAAGACGGAAATAGCTGTCTCACACAAACTATTAGCTTCAAAACAATTTTCAAGTGATCAAATTGATCAATACGAAATATTCTGAGTCTACACCAAATGACTGTCTCACGCAAATCATATAAGATGTTGCCAGGCGATTTTCACATGATCATCTTTTGACTTTCGTCAAGAATATAAGATGAACTTGGTTAAAGTGAAAGCTTACCAAAACATATTTGGAGAAATATGTAAGCGAGTTAAACTCAGCTCGAAATATCAAATGTGTATAATCGAAGTCTATATAGGTATACGACTTTTATCTCAAATAGGAGATAGAGTAGATAGACTTTTGAGTGATAGATGAGTTCAAGTCTCCACATATATTTTGTTGATGAAGTTCCAAAAGATCCCCTTAGTAGTTATTCGTCTTCAATCGATGAACGCCGTGAAATCTTAAAGCTCAACTACACTTTCCATCCTAATCTGATACTTAGCTATAAGTAGACTAGAAATCAAGACTTATAGTTTTGGAAACTAAACTTGACAAACAAGCTTGAGATAGCAACGCTTGCGAGTTCGACCGAGCAGTGCTCTAGCAATATTGGGCTGTTAAGCAGCTAAACTTTTCACTTGACAAAGCAGGAGCTCACAGAAAACTCCAGCTCGATGAGTTGGGAGAGATTCGTAGAGATGCATACGACAGTGCTAAGGAGTATAAGAACAAAATAAAACTTGTGCATGGTAAGGATATTTTAACAAAATCATTTTCTCCAGGTCAAGAAGTTCTTCTATATGATACTCGTTTGCATCTATTCCCCGGGAAGTTGCGCTCTCGCTGGACCGGTACTTTTGTGGTCCGAACTGTTTTTCCTCATGGCGTTGTTGAAATTGAAACACTAGATGGTAGTAGTTCTTGTAAGGTCAACGGTCAGAGATTAAAGCCCTTTTTAGAACCTTTGCCTACATGTGATATTGAAGAGGTCCCTCTGGAGGACCTTGTTTACCTTGATTGACCATCGAGGTATTTGGTATTTGTATGTTGTATATTATTTTTGCTATTTGTTTTTTTTAGGTTTTTATTTTTATTTTTCTCCTTATTCTCCGTGGAAGGATTATTACGCTTCACCCAAGTACTATCTTTCCGACTTCTCTCTTTACTGAATCCTCTTGTTACTCATACTTTTGGTATTGCTCTTTAATTAGAAACATTAAGGACAATGTTAGATTTAAGTTTGGGGGTATGGGAGAAACTTTTTGTTGCAATAAATAAACTCCAAAGCCTAGAAATTTATGCCTATTAAGGATGACACTAACCAATCTAAGTGGATCGAAGCATCTTGGTTGTAGGAGTTGAGGAACCAATCTGAGTAGATGGAAACCTCTAAATAGAGTCTATTAATAAAATCACAAAGCTCAGGTGTTATATAACATGGTAGTTTCGCCATATCTCGTTGAGTCCTTTTCACCTTCTGTTTTTTATTTTATTTTCATTTAAAAATATGTTTCTCTAAGTGATTTGGTGGGGGACACGTATCGAGTTGTTATCACCGCTGGGATGAAGTAGAGTGATTGAGTTACTATACACAAGAAAAAAGAGTTGAAAAAAAGAAGAAGTTTAGACCAGACCATCAGACCAACCGGAATAAATTATTCAATAAAATCGACCATTGGTTCCCTTGTATATGCCAGCTGAGTTGATCTAAAATTAGGATTGTTGACCACTGGTTCCCTTGTATATGCCATTTGTGTTGATATTAGTTCAGACCAGTATCCCAGCCCATTAAGATAGGTTTATCTTGGCAGTGACCTTCAGACAGATATGGGAAACACCATTCACCTTAGTCAACGTCAAAACCATCTACGTTTTTTCTTTATATCCACCTTCTTAATCTATTCATGTGATTTGTTGATTCTGGATAATTATGTCTATAGTGCGACTATCTGAGTAGAGGTCACTTATATATAAATTTTAGTATGTGAGTGCAAACTCGTGTACATCAATTAGAATTTCGCATCAGGGTACTTCCTCTTGTAGTCAATGAGAGCATGCCAACCAAAAAGGTTCTTTAGTGCTATTCCAAGGTTCTGCGTAAATAGCTAGGGTTTAAAGGTTTTGTGGGTATATCTCTAGTGAACCTCCCGAGACCATAACTCGGCCACTAGGGCCACCTAGGGGTTCAAAGGCTTGTTACACACGCTAAGTGCAATCGCGATGCCTGCGAAGTGAGTTAGGAATTTATTTTGTAAATTATATTTTTTCGAGGACTAGCAAATAATAAGTTTAGGGGTATTGTTAGACCCAAATTATTATTTGCTAGTCCTCGAAAAAATAATAAGCTTAATATAGTCGTGTGATTAGACCCAAATTGGATAGAACTCGGATTGGAGACAAAACACAGGCAAAAACTTCTCTCGGGTTTGTTCGAGATTTGGGGATGTTTTTGAGAGATTCAACAACGGATTTTGAGTGGGCTGGACTTTATTGATCTATTCAGGGAAACTATGTTGAATGGATTCGAAAAAAGAGGGCTAGATGATCGAGTGGAAGAAAACAGAGGTGGTAGTTTATCTCGGGAAATTTTCAGGTAAATATGGGAAGTTGCGTGTGCTGCAGATATTCTAAATAGTGTAAGATACGTATTGGTGAATGTGTGATGCAATTAGAAGCGTGCAAAAGATAAATATGGAGAGATTGATAGCTGCAGACACGTGAAATTTTAAAAAAGAGAAAAATATCACTGGAAAGAAGAAAAAAATATATGGAGTTATTACGAGAGATTTTTGGTACCTGTCTAGTATAAAAAGGCGTGCAGGAGGTCAGGGAAGGGGGTATCGAAGGTTTGGAGCTTTAGTTACGAGAAATAGAGAGAAAAATCAAGTTGCAGGAAAGTTAGTTTTATGCGTTAGTGAAAAATACCAAGAACAAAAGTCTAACCAGAACAGTCGCAGAAGCAGTCTTAATTTCAACAGCAACACGGAGATATCGTTTTTTTTTTTTTTTTACTTCTAGTTGCAAAATACTTCTAGCGATTGCAGTCTACCTTTAGCAGCTGCAGTTTATAACTGTTTCATTGTTATTTACTATTTTCACCTTTGTAAACACCAATTGAGCAATTAAAAATTCTTTTGAGCGTGTTTCTACCATGATGAACTAATTCTCACATAACCAGGGCAGCCGAGAAAGCCATTTACGCATGATTGATGGGTAACTTCATTATTTTATCTAGTTTTAATTTATAATTCACTCAATCACTGCTTTTGTAGAGTTTCAAATTGTTAGCATAATTTTCCTAATTACTTGTGATTCAATTTGATAGATTATGCTTTGTTTAATCAATTAATAATCTATGCTTATGGGATACAATTAATAATTGAGAATATCCATGATTATTTGTGGATTAAGAAATAAAATGACTAAAAACGTAACTAGAGTTTTGAAATATTTTCAACATCATTCAATCATGTGTAATAGTGGAATCTAGTGTCTTGGTTAGCTTTAAAAATTTTGAAATCAAATTTTAATAGAGTTTTCTTTGTTTTAGTATTAGAATTTGAATCTAAAAATCAAAACTTCTAGAAGTCTCAACGAACCTTTTTCTACAACTATAAAAAATCATATCACTTAGGTTGAAGCAACTCTTAGGATGTAAAGGACGTCAGCCAAGGGAATCAATTGCGTAGAGCCTTTTGAGGTTCAGGAGACATAAGGAGCGCGACTATAAATGAATCGCTTGGAGGGTGGATTCGGTCTCAACTATATTCTAGTGCGAAGTTTGATAGTAGGCTAGTGTCTGCAGTGTCTTAATACATTTTGGTATTCAAATTTGG
Organism: Papaver armeniacum; assembly: GCA_023531295.1. Lineage (NCBI taxonomy): Eukaryota > Viridiplantae > Streptophyta > Magnoliopsida > Ranunculales > Papaveraceae > Papaver > Papaver armeniacum. The sequence goes on along the minus strand of JAJJWW010016323.1, from coordinate 48,842 downwards.
ACGAGGTCTGTGGTTTTTCTTCTAATGCGGTTTCCTCGTTAACAAAACTTTCAGTATCTTGCGTTTTTCTCTTTCCACATTATATTGTTATCTTTATAATTAGATTTATACAAGTAGATACGTCCGTATAATTTTGATCGATTACAAGACTTGTTTCTTGTAGAATTTGTATATTAAAAGATAGATAACAAGTTTATTACTTAACATAATTCTGATTGAATTATTTGGATACAAATAGATTGATCTTGGATATTGATTTTAGATCGTCCAAGTACTCTTCTTAACAATCAGGTTCACAGACTCCATAGTATATACTTTCTGATTGAGAGATGTAAACTCTATACACACATTGTCAAGGATCATTTATTTGGTCTACTTGCATTTGTATTTGGTTTTGTCCATACAGGTTGCCGAACGAAAAGGTTGGTGGTGCACTTGGTACCCTCTCCTTTTCAAGATTTTTCCAAGAAATTCATTGTGGAAAGTGATGCTATTGATAACTGCATTGGTTTTGTATATATTGACTAAGGAGGGCAAGCCAATATCCTTCTTCAACACAACTTTAGGTCCAAAAGCAAGAGCATTATCTACATATGAAAAAGAATTCTTAGCAACTGTTAAGGATGTGACAAAATGGAGGCATTACTTACAAGGGGTCAAATTTGTCATTCATATTATTCATCAAAGTCTCAATTATTTTCTGGAACAAAAGATTACTACAGTTTTACAACAAAAATGGATGATGAAATTTTTGGGATTTGATTATGAGATTAGATATAAGAAAGGCAATGAGAATATAGTAGTTGATGCGCTTTCTAAAAGACCTCATGCCTCTGCTACTTATCATTCTTTAGCTTTATCTCAACCTACTTGGATGATTGATGTTGTGCATAGCTACATTGGTATGACAAAGCTCAACAACTCATTACTCAGCTTCTTATATCTTCTCAGGTTGTACCACAATATTCTTACAAGGATGAGGTATTGAGATATAAATCCAAAATCTATGTTGGAGCTAGTAATGGAGTAAGTTCAAAAATTTTGGGTACTTTGCACTCTTATGCTATTGGTGGTCATTTTGGTATGCAAGTTGCATTTGTCAGAGCAAAGAACTACTTATTTTGGCCTAATATGCAGAAGGAGATACTACTTTTTGTATCTCAATGTGATATTTGCCAAAGAAACAAAGAGGAGAGCACCTCTCCATCTGGATTACTTCAACCATTACCCATCCCTGAACATGCATGCAACATATCACCATGGACTTTATTGAAGGACTTCCATTGAGTGACGGGAAGAGTGTTATATATTGGAGGTTGTTGATAGACTCACTAAATACAACCACTTCATTGCCTTACAACATCCTTATACAACTGCTTCATTGTCCAAAGCATTCTTGGATGAGCTATTCAAACTTCATGGTTTACCCTCTTCCATTGTTTCTAATAGAGATAGAGTTTTCACTAGTAATTTCTGGCAAGATTTATTCCAATCTTTGGGCACAAGCTTAAATCTTAGTACAACTTATCATCCTCAAACTGGTGGTCAATCAGAGAGGGTTAAATTTCAGCTTGAAAACTTATTTAAGATGCATTACTGGCCACAAACCTAGTAAATGGTGTCAATGGCTTTCCCTGGCTGAGTGGTGGTACAATACTAGTTATCATGCTAGTTGGTCGGTTGTCATCCGACGCAAAAATAATTTAAGTTTTTTCACTTCACAATTATAAATAAGAGTATAATTATAAGTTCGTTCCATAGGGAAATATGGGTTGTCAAATTGTTTTGATTACTTATAGAAACTGGGGGGATTTGTTTGTGATTATAACTAAATAAGAATAAAGCAAATAGAATAATCTGAATATCAGAGATAAAAAGTACTGGTTAGAGTTTTCATCTTCCATCTTCCAACATGTTATCAACCGAATAAATCTCAACATTTATTTTCTATCGATATCAATAACCCTAGAGCGTACTATCGCAGGCTTAATCCGGCAAAAATCGTATTATCATCAAAGACGCAAGAGCCACTCTTTGAATCCTTTCCACTAAATAACTTGGCGCAAGAGCCACTCAAGTTTAACCCAATAAAAGCCCTAATATTTACGAGTTGAGGTTATTCTAAGCAATCCGGCGCAAGAACCACACAGATTTAACCTAGGTTACGCTTCTACATATAATTGTATGGCAACATCCCGTCGTTAACAACTATATTAAGCTACTTCTAACAAGGATTATTCGACAATTCCGGATCTCAAACCCTAGTTTAGCAATAGATATGAATGCATGCTCATTTAATTTGCAACTTAAACAAAGTAGCAATCAATCATACATGGAGTTATAAACGGTAAAACATAAGCGACACTAACAAATTATGAATGAATGAGAATGAATACTTCAATTGAATAACATGTTTTCCAACTTAGGACTACATCTCTAACCAATAAGAAAGGTTTAGTTACTCATGGATTTCTTAAAACCCATGTAAAATAATAAAAAAGAAATTGAAAGCAAACCCTATGTTGCAGAGAAATCTCTAACTCCAAAGATCCTTCTTGTCTCCTCTTGTGTGTAAAAACGAATGATAAAAGATAATCTCCCAACTCTCTTAAATAGGTTTCCAAAAAATAAAAGTGCTCGTGCTTGATCCGCGTCAAAAGTAGTTGTCAAAAGCTAGCCAAAGTCTCTCATAGTTACGTCCATAATTCTGGCTGAAAGATGGTACTTACAAAATAGATAATGGGCCTTCATAGAATTGTAGAAGCCCAACCCATTTTATTTCTTTACCAGTGAAATCGTAATCAATTCTTCCTCGGAAATACACACATCCGTGATTTTATTTTTCCCCTGGAATTCATGTTTTCGATACAAACTCCCGCTGATAGAAACCCCTCCGTGAAAAATATATCCTTGTTTATTTCCAAAATCCCGTCGGTACTTTCTCGTTCTCCAGACTCTCCGTGAAAACTCTAAACATTTGAATTTCTCTATACTGGCCAATAACTCACATATCCCTGGCCCTACGTGAGTACTCCACTTCCCTGACTTTCTCGAACTCTTTCTTTCCAACAGATAGACTCGAAATCCACTGTTTTTCCCTTGAGATTCACAACAACAAACTATATTCTCCATTCTCTGCCGTTATTCATTCACCAAAGAAAACTCTAGTTCTCCTATATTATTTCGAGCTCATCACAGCAACACCTTATGTGACTCCTTAGATCAACAGCTACCACCAGTCCTTCACTATCGAACAATGGCAGCAAGCCATTTTTCTATGTTCGACTTCCATCTCGCAATCACCACTGCCATCCATCTCTGTTGCCGATCATAACAGATCATATTTACCGTATACAACAGCCAATACTCGGCTACATGAATCACCATCATCAACCTCCCATTTTTTCATCATCATGGTAGCATCTCCTTCTTCCTGTACGAACTCCATATTCATCCCTCCATCGCAGGGCACAGTCTTTTCACACAACAACACCATTCACCGAGCTTTATCATCTTCAATGTCATCTTTATCGAGTTCACAACACCGCAGCGTCGCATCATCATCATTCTTTTCCATCACATGCAACTATCCACCATCTTGATCAACCACAGTCGACAACACCGATCGTAAGAACTAGCATCCACTCCAGTTCCTTCGTCAACGTAAGAAATCCATCATTCTAACGAGCCAACTATCCACCATTTCCGTCAAGCATCGTGTCCAATCATCTTTTAACTCCGGTAACAAACTGGAGTTTTTATCACTTTCTGTTCTACTGTCAGTCTTGAGGGACTGACAGTTCAGCTTCCTTACAACTCATAGATGGCTGCCCTGAGTAATTCATTCAGTGTCTTTAGTAAATCTGTGCTCTTATACACCTTCCGCAACTTTGGCTTGCTTCAAAGGCTAGTAACTTCTTCATACAATGTCGGAATAACCTCGTTCTTACGCCATTGGCTTCGTATTTTCATCCTCTTCAAGGTAGTGCTAAGAAATCCCGGATTTGAACAAGTTCCACTTCCTTTTGGTCAAGATAGCTTCAAACACCTAAGAAACTCAAAAACAAACAAAATCAAAGCATAATGATACAAAAACTACCAACAACGCAAAGCATTTGAGTACCTAACTAGTGCAAATAATGCACCTATCAAATTACCCTACACTTGCCTTTTGCTAGTCCTCGAGCAAACTACAAAAATAAAATAAGGTACAACAAATCATTGTATTCAAAGTCACAGTTGCACTTAGCATGTGCAACATGCCTTTAAACCCCTAGGTGTCCCTAGTGGACGAGTTATAGTCTCGTGAGGGCTTACGAGAGGTATACCCACAAAACCTACTCCAACTTCAAAGCGTTCCAGCTTCCCAAGCATCCAAAGAGATATGACGACATAGAGTTTCTGCATGCTAGTAACAAGAAGTTAGAAATACCAAAGAACATATTTTCATTCTTAAATGTTTTGTGAGAAATAACCACACTATAATGAGAGAACGCGTGTTTGAGAGCGATCAATAAGCATTTCGCCTCGACTTCTGCCTCACTTAAAAGAATTTTATGATAACTGCACTCAATAGACGACTTTTTAATGGGTCTCACATGTGTGCAGGTAGGAACGAAGAGAGAATCCTACACACGTTGAATGGTGGGAGGGAAACCTTCCGAGTTATTTTTGGAGACCCCACAAGGTCGTGGGAAATAAAAGACTTTTTTCTGATGATCTCTAAGAAAGGAAATCAACCACTATAGCAAGGATGGGAGTACTTACCACCTTCACATCCGATCGCCAGTGATGAAAGCACCACTCTCACAACATCCAATAGCAACGTATTCTTCAGCTCGTCTTCTTCATCTTCTTGGTCTTCGTCTTCGATCTTCAACTATTGATGATAAACTCTTGAACTTCGTAGAACTTCGACAATTTGTAACTCTTTCTCTTCAATTCCTTGTTGCTTGAAACTTCTTTATAAATTTTTATTCTTCCCATGGATTTATAAAATGAATGCAAAAAGAAATACAAACCAAAATAATACAAAGAATTTCTCTTGTCTTTTTTTTTTTGTTTTTGGAATGGCTAGAGAAATAAATACAAACCGCTTGATTCTTCACAACTTGTATTGTCTTCATATCATAAACTTCAATATAATTCTCATCTTTTGATTTTCTTCGCTCTTGTAAATAAGTCTTCAACTTGAATATAGAATTCCGCTCCTTATGTGTAAGTCTTCAACATGTATATAAAATATGCTCATTATATGTTGCTTTACTTGAATATGAAATTGCGTTCTTCCTTGTATTGTTGCTTGTAAACCTTAAACGTTTTCAACTTTCCTTGTAGATTTTGATGTCGTTCCCTTGTTGATGATGATGGTGTGTTTGTATGGACCTGTCGTTGGCGAGAGAGTGAATGGTGCTAACTACAAATCAAACTACAAGAAGGTGGTTTTCATCTATAGACGTCACCCTAATGATTGACAAAATTAGCACTCAAGAGATCAAAGAGTAGTGCTTCTATCGGTGGGAGGTTGGGTAGCTCACCATTCTACCCGGAATTAACGTACGGTGACACACACTCAAAAGAAAGCTCTTTAGTCAACTACAAAAAAATATTGGTCTGGTGCCTCTGTTGATTTGAAAATAGGTAGTATCCACTAATGATTGATCAACGACTCTAATAATGCATTTCCCCCTGCTCCTCATTTGCATCACCGGCATGATTAAATCCAGTATTTAACATTCTAACAAGCAAAAAATATGAACGTAGTTCCCTAACACTTCCAAGTTCAGTTATGTTGGTCAGAAGTCTCTATGTAAACATACCTAGAAGTATGCTAGTGACTCTAAAATCTCTACAAGTTGGAGTTTTATGCGAATATATACAAAATTTTGAAAAATCTAGGCAAAAAGCTAAAAACTATATATGTAAAATACTCCCCCACACTTAAACTTCACATTGTCCTCAATGTGTAAAACTGAAAATTCTGAATTCTGACGTAACAGCATATAAAACACGAAAACTGTACAAATTGGTAAGGAATTTAGAAAAACACCATTTCACAAAACTTGTTCGCCTACGTCTTTTCTACAAAGTATTCAAAGGTCACAGTGTTTAGACAAACGGTCTGACAGTTATGGTCTCTGGACTGAACTACATGCAGTCTGAATTTTTCCGACGAAAAGGGATTCGTCAACATTTACTTCAAAATAGATTTCGGACTCTACGAAATTAAACGTGTGGATGCAAATATGATATGAAAATAATAAAAACTGAAAATAAAAGGGATTAAGATACAAAACCTATGGGTTTCCTCCCATTTAGCGCTTGGTTTAACGTCTTTTGCCCAACTTAGCATTCACCTTACTACTCCTCCAGAGGGAGTACATCAACAAGTTGGATCTCTTCCATTTCAGCATCAAACGGTTCATAATAGGGCTTTAAACAATGCCCATTCATTTTAAGCTCCTTTCATGTTAACAAGCAACGAATCTCTACTGCACCATGAGAAAAAATATTAAGCACAAAAAAAGGTACTATCCAACGAGATTTCAATTTACCAGGAAATAAACGAAGGCGAGAATTAAACAAAAGAAATTTCTGTCCAACAGTAAACTGTTTTCTAGAAATCCTACTATCATGAAAAGCCTTTGTTTTCTCCTTGTAAATTCGTGAACTTTCATATGCATCATTACGAATTTATTCAAGTTCACTTAATTGAAGTTTTCGTTGATTACCAGCCCCGTCCATATCCATGTTGCATTGTTGAATAGCCCCAAAAGCCTTATGCTCTATTTCAACAGGAAGATGACAAGGTTTACCGTACACAAGCCTGTAAGGAGATATCACAATAGGTGTCTTGTATGCGGTTCGGTATGCCCATAATGCATCGTTGAGACGTAAAGTCCAATCCTTCCTTGAGGGATTCACTGTTTTCTCCAAAATGGACTTTACTTCTCGATTAGAAACTTCTGCTTGCCCGTTTGTTTGTGGATGATACGCTGCAACAATCTTGTGAGATATGTTGTACCTTTTCAACAAGCCCTGAAAGAACTTATTTCGAAAGTGTGATCCTCCATCACCGATTATGGCCCTTGGTGTTCCAAACCTTGCAAAAATCTGATCCTTAACAAAATCTGTAACTGCTTTAGAATCATTAGTAGGGGTAGCTTTAGCTTCCAACCATTTCGTCACATAATCAACAACAAGTAAGATATAAGATTTTCCAAAAGAATTAACAAAAGGTCCCATAAAATCTATACCGCATACGTCAAAAAGTTCTACAAAAAGAATAAACTTTTGTGGCATTTGATTTCGGGCACCTAGATTGCATGTTCTTTGACATCTATCACAAGTTGTACAAAACACATACGCATCTTTGAATAAAGTGTGCCAATAGAAACCACTTTCAAGTACTGTTAGAGCATAGCTCGGTTGAACCCACCAAGCATTAGTATGTCAAGTTTGGTTGTCATATTTTAGTGAACCAAAACTCATTTAAAGAGTCGCTTGATTATGTACTAGAGTCAACTTCGTATAGGTTAGCTTGAGAGTATTAGGATATGAGACATTACAAGTATTACGAAGACTTGAAGAAGTGAAGAAGTAAGGAGCTACAATGACAACATCATCCTCCACTTGAGGTTAGTGATATTTGACTTGAAATGTTTCATTCCCTAACGTATCTTTCAAGTCGTGCATATTGAAAACATAACTGTGAAGCATGAATGATTACACTCTAGTTAGACGTAGTATTAAGGAATACAATACGAAGTATAACGTTTATCTTTTGAACTTCGTATATAATACATCGACATAATCGTTTGAATGCTATTGTGATTATGTATGGGTACGAGGTGAAGATTTCATCCTACGAAACAATGTTTTACATTCGTTTAAAGGAAGTAAATTCATGAACTTATTTTGTGAATCGAAAGGGAAATCGCTAGGATTATTGGTATTGTTATTCATTGCATATCTTTTGAACTACCAATATGTGTGATTAGTATAACCGCTCATGACTTGTTTATGTTCTTGGTAAAACTATTCACAAGGCCTGACTTTTGTATTGGTATGACTTTTATTAGTGAAACGGATCTTAAGTAATCACCTGAGATGGTATGATCGATTTAGTGTTATGGGTATGACCAACTCTAGGCAGAGGGGAACCGATCCTAGTAAGAGGTGCAACTGGTCACAAATGGGGAATCGTGTAATGACCCGTTGACCGGTTGTCAGCCGACACAAATATAATTTACACTTTCTTACTACTCAAAATATATTATGAAGCAAGGGCAAGAAAGGATCGTTCCCACAGAGAGGTCTAGGTTGTCAAATTGTTTCGGTATCTTATAAGTAACACGGGGGATTTTCTGATTGTGTAAATAAAATAAACAAAAAGCAAAACAATAAAAAGTAAACACGCAAATCAAGGATGAGAAAGTATTGGTCATGGATTTCGTTTTCATTCACAAACATGTTTTCAACACAATAACTAGAATTGATATTTTAATCTCAACTTTTATCAAAGGCCCTAGAATACCTTGATCGCAAGAATATCCCACTAATCTCCTCTTGTCATCAACAAACACATTAAAAGATGCGAATATGAATTCTATCTAAAGGAACAACCTAACGTGTAAAAGCACTAATCAAGTTTAATTCCCTAGATGCGTTAAGTTCTATGAAATCAGGCCAATCAAAGCAATCGAACGTGTAAAAGCACTAATCCGATTTAACAAAGGTTATGGTTCACATATGATCATAAGAATATATCACTACAAACTAAAATCATATTTATGCTACTTGCAATCAGGAATTATCACTTTTTCGTATAACAACCCTAATCTAGCAATAAAGATGAAAGCAAACTCAATCGATTCGCGACTCGACTAAACACGCATTCAAATCATGTAACAATATTAATTGTGAATCATAAACGATAATATGAGAGAAAACTAATTTATTGAATTAAAACCCATATTTGGAAATCCAACTTATTCCATAACCAATAATAAAACTCTAGCTCATATTCATAGAGTTCATAACAAGAAGAAAGAGAAAAGACTTCATGGTGTAAACCCTAGAAAACAAAGTAGAGGCCAAAAAGATAGAAAAAGATCTAGATATAAAATCCCCCCATTAGGTAAAAGTCTTCTCTTTTTATATGTTTCTCAATTTCCATAAAGGATACTCCTTCCAATATTAGGTCTTCTCAAAACCCATCTCCAAGTGGTCCACCAAGCCCATGTGTGAGAAAAACCCATGTAAAATTATGTCCAAAAACGTCGCCGGAAAACTAGGATTATGGCCGGAACTTGGCCGGAAAAGTCACCGGAAAACTTCTCAGGTGACCGGCAAAGTCTGCCCGGTCACCGTTCAACGGGTCAAATCGGCCAGGTCAACTCAGTCAGTGAGTCAACTCGGTCAATGAGTCAACTCGGTCAGGCACCGAGTCAAACTCTAACTCAGCTGAGTCGGGTGAGTCAGGGTCTGAATCATCTATCTGACTTGGTTAAGTTGGCTAGGCCAGGCCATTGCACATGCCATATCTTCTACTGCACTATCATTGTGCTTCACCAGCTCATATCCAACCATGATGGCTGTTCACTAAATTCTGCAGCTCAATTCAATTCCAAGCCATCTTCAACAGCCAACAGCTCCAACTGCATTGCATAACTCCCAAGCTGCAGCTTCTTCCAATTCCATCACTCAACTGAGCAATGGAAACAACTCCATTTCTCAGTCCATCGCCACTGCAATTGACTACAATCTTTCCTGCGAGTTCAAACACCTCAAGCTCACACTGCAACATACTAGTGCCAGAATCATGTGCACATCCACTTCCCGCAGACTCACCAGTTCAAACCCATTGCAATTCATTCATCTCAGCTCTGGCCATTGCAAAATCAGACCTGCCATACCAGCACCACTGGCAGCAACATCATCACAGCATCGACTAAAACTGCACAGTACAGCATCTCTCCGGGCCAACTCCAAATCCTTGCCATTTCAGTCCAGCTCATACCCTTCTGCAGCTTCAATCCACGGCAACCTCAACATCCAGTGCCAAACCTGGTAATCCCTTAGCGTCACCTTCTCAGATTCATGCCTTGCACAATTCTGCCACTGCCAACTAACTCAGTTTGAGCTTCATTTTCAACCAATGCTGCACAGTACCAGCTCTTGCCTGCAATGAGCTCAAGCCATCGGAACTGCGACTGCATCAGAACCACGGCAGCACACACAACAGTATCAGTTAAACCCCATCACCTGCACCTGTACCACATCAGCTGCAACACTTCTCATTTTGCTCTTCTCTGCTCATTAGCTTCAGCAGTTGCTTCCAACTCAACTGCAACCCACGGCCAATTCTATCTCTGCAATATGGCTTCAATCGATTCATTCTTGGCCTAGACATTCATACCTGCAACTCCATATTGAGCCATTCCTGCTTCATTGTCTTGCTCAGCTCAACAACATCAAATGCAGTTCCTCAACAATTCCATTTGACACCACCAGCCTAACATTCATCTAATCTTCAGTTCAACTCCCTTCTTGCTGCTTCAAGCTCCAACAGCCCTTACCTGCAATTGCAACCTCTCGAACTCAATCCCACTGCTCAAGCCATCTCACTGAAACAACCAACACCACCAGAACATCCATTCATCACTTAGATCCCATAATACCATCTTCTGCATCTTCTCGACTAACTCAACACACATCATCCTCTTGTGTTCAGCTCAAGCCATCACCTGAATTGCACAACTCTGGCCATCGACTCACACCTGCTATACTCTGTCACAACCATAACTTCTGCATCTCCTCAATGGCAACACCAACACACGAGACCCATTATACTTTCTTGTACCCATCTCAGCTCAGCTGCAATGCCCATTTTAATTTCTTCCATCTGATGTTCTGGCCATCAATTCGAGACCCATTCACTTCCATCTTGAAATCAATAGCAAACCCGTCTCTAATTCATCAATATCTTCTCACATTTCCAACACAACCATCTCAGATTCACTCATACACCAGCAGAACCGCCATTGTTCGCCTAGATCTGATTCATCTTCATCGGCAGCTCCATTTATTCTCTACTATGAATTTCAGGGAGACTGTAATGAAGACAGCACCATCGTCTTCATCTAAGTTATGAACATCAAATTTAACCCAAAACGAGCCCCTGAATTTCACCCTCTGGTTCACAGCATCAGATTCGTCACCAGTAGCAATTCCTTGTATTCTCCTCGATTGACAGACCCATCTCATCACCGAAACTCGATTTATCCATCTCAGCTCAAGAATGAGCTCCTAACCCTTATTCTTCATTCTGTTTCGTTTTTCTATGGATAACATGGTGCCGCCCTAATTTACTTTATCCTCTATGAATTTCAGACGAGAAGGATTGTAAGATGATTCTCAATTAGGGCCATGTAAGAGCCAAAACTACTATCGGCACCATTCGATTGGATAAGGGCTATGCAACTATCATTTAACCTGTCAGTTTCGAGAACTGACTATCTATTCGATCTCTTTCTCAGCTGTCAGTGAACTGAAAGTTCATTCTTCGCCTCCTTCTCGCGCATCTTAGCCCGCTCCAATTATAACTCGCATGTGAACTGACAATTACGCCTTTTTGACTCAATTTGACTGATTTCCACTTCTTTTCCTCCGTGCGACTCCAAAATACCTAATAACTCAAAAACATGCGTAAAGTACATAATTCACACGAAAAATAGCAAAGAAAGCGTAACTACTAGATAGTAAATTAGGTGTATTCTACACCTATCAAATTCCCCCACACTTAGACTTTGCTAGTCCTCGAGCAAATCAAACAATACAAATTATGAAAAATACATACAACTATGTGTTGTCGAGGCTACGGTCAATTTTAGCATAAATAACAAGCCTTTAAACCCCTAGGTGTCCCTAGTGGACGAGTTATAGTCTCGTGAGGGTTTACTAGAGATATACCCACAAAACCTATTTTTCCAACTTACTAGTTCTCCGTAATGATAGTATCCAACGCGCTAAGAAGACATAGAAATTCTGCACACTAGTCATAAGAAGTTAGACACATAAATGAACACAATCTCATTCTTAAAAGTTGAGAGAGAAATAACCATCCCATCTCGAAAGAAATTCGGGTTCGGAGTGATCGAAAGTCTCGACTCTGCCTCACAAGAAAGGGTTTTATGAAATTGCTCTCAATAATAAACAACTTTTTATGGGTCACACATGTGTCTAGGTTGGAATGAAGAGAGAATCCTGCGACACGTTGAATGGTAGGAAGGCAAAACCCTCCGAAGTATTTTGAAAACCCACATCTTTTATAATTTTTGAAAACCCATTTTTCTGACGATCTCTACGAAAGGAAATCAACCACTTAACGAAGGTGGGAATATGCTTACTAACCTCATTATCCGTTCGGCGTGCAGCTAGCACCACTCTCACAGCATCCATAGAAACGTCTTCGGTCTTCAATCGGTGTCTTCGTCTTCGTCTTCGGTCTTCAACTCTTGATGATAACTCTTGAACTTCGTAGAATCTCGCCAATGTGATTCTTTCCTCTAAATCTTGTTGCTTGAAACTTCATTGTAGATATTCCTTCTTCCATTGGCTTTATTGAATGAATACAAAACTAAAAACGAACTATACAAACCCAAAATAATGAAATATAATACAATGATTTTTTTTTTCTTCTTTTTTTTTATCATTTTTTTTTTGAGAGACGAGAAAATAAAATACAAATAAAATAAAATACAAAGGCCATGGTATAAGTATTTTACCGCTTGATTCTTCACAACTTGTATGTCTTGATATCATAAACTTCTCGAACTCTCATCTTGATAATTTTCACTCTTTTTTGTATAGTTGCTTGTAAACCTCAAACGTCTTCAACTTTCCTTGTAGATTTGTGATGCTCCTCTTGTTGATGATGATGGTGTTTCTATGGACCTGTTGGTGTAGAGAGAGATAAGGTGGATGGTGCTAACTGCGAACAAGATTACAAGTGGTATGTAAGTTAGCAATTCGATGTCACCATCATGGTTGATAAAAATAGCACTCAAGAGATCAAAATAGTGCTTCTATGGTGGGAGGTTGGGAAGCTCACCATTCTGCCCGGAATTTACGTACGGTGACACACACTCAAAAAGCACAAATTTAGACAGGTACAAAGAATTGAAGGTTGGTGCCTCACATTATGTAACATGGGTAGTCTCCACTATAAGGGATCACTACTCTAATATCGAATTCAGTCTGCACCTTATTTGCCACTGGAATGGTTAAATCCAACTTTAACTCTCATACAATTAAGAAACCCGATCATGTTCTCTGTCATCTCTAAGTTCAGTCACTCTTATGAGATTCTCGATGTAATCTTAACGACATGTATACTATGTGACTCTAAACTAACTACAAGTTGGAGTTTTTTATTCAAATATATACAAAAAAATTGAAAATTTGACTCAAAAAGGCTAAAAACTCTATATGCAAAAGACTCCCCCACACTTAAACTTCACATTGTCCTCAATGTATAAAACCGAAAATTCTGAATTCTGACGTAACAGCAGATAAAACGCAAAAACTGTACAAATTGGTAAGGAATTTGGAAAAACTCCATTTCACAAAAGTTGTTCATCTACGTGTTTTCTACAAAGTTTCAAAAGGGCACAATGTTTCGATAAACGTTCTGACAGTTATGGTCTCTGGAATGAACTACGTGCAGTCTGAATTTTTCTGACGAAAAGGTATTCGTCATAATTCTCTTCTAAGATAGATTCCGGACGCAATGAAATTAAACATGGGAATGAAAATATGAGATGAAAACTATAAAAATAAATAAATAAAAGGGTTTAAGATACAAAACCTATGGGTTGCCTCCCATTTAGCGCTTGGTTTAAAGTCGTCAGCCCGACTCTTTTGTTATCGTCCATATACCAACAATCTGAAAAGTTGAGGATCCTTCCATGTAACCTGTTTTGCAAACACTAGATTCACACAAATATTAGTAATATAAAATATAAACGAAGCTATTAGCCGATAAAAGTTTCCCCCACACTTATTCTTGTCCACACTCGGAAGTGTATAAAGAATATAGAAGTTGGGTACTTCCACGGTTTCTTGTTCCAAAACCTGCATAGTATGAGAATCAAGTATCTCTAATGGAGGAAAACGAGAAACAAAGTCATTCAACAATATTCTCGAAGCACATACATTCAAACCAATAAGAGGTAAAGGAGAAGAAACGATAGGCAAAGGGTTAGACAAACCTTGCACAATCTCTTTTATCACGGAATCCTCTTCATCCTTGAAAAACTCAAGTGAATAATTCACCTCTTTTATATCATGGTCCTCTATCAAACCTTGCAACCATTCTTCGTCCGTTTCTGCCTTAACCAAAGTCTCGGCATAAACATCATCATTACAATCATATGCAAGCTCAATTGGGTCTTCCACAATATTGGTCAAACCGGTCTCATTCTCAACATACTCCTTTTTGTTGTAAGGCACATATTCTTTTGCGGATCCAAATTTTATTATAAGAAACTTTTTTAGAACACTCGAAAATGCATCATCCTCAAGCCCCACCCTTTGAATAGGCTCTTGATCATTATTAAGATCATTGCTTGAGTAATCTACACAAGTGTCATCATATTCCTCTTCGTCTTCATCTTGATCCAAAAAAGACTCCATTGTACACTCCTCGGGGATGTCACCATGAGTTGTTTCAAGCAATGTATCATAATCACCGTCACTATCATAGTCAACATAAGATTGGTCCTCGCTGAATTTAGTGTTGCTAATCTCGAACTCATCCTTTTGAATAGGTGAATGATCATTATTACGATCAAGAGTTGAGTTAACTACACAATTATCAACGAAATTGCCCAAGGATTGGCCTTTTTCAACATTAGCATCAATCAAATAGTCATCACAAACCATATGCACATTAGAATTATCCATATCTTCCTTGCATTGATCAATGCCTCTTCGCAAGCTAGCAATACCTTCACGAAGTTCTTGGAGTTGCTCGTTTGTAGTCTCTTTAGCTTTTTGAAATTCTTCTTGTAAAAAGTTGGAAACTTTGTCTATAAAGTTAGAGACTTTTTGTTCACAAGCATAAGAATCCTCCCATCCTTGAGGTTGTTCACACACATACCCGCCATAAGGTTGTTGAGGAAAACCATAAGGTTCCATGGAATATTGGTCATTACCAATGAATTGGTTTTGATTATACCCCTGGAATTGGTAGTTGTCATATTGTTGAGGTTGTTGAAAACCGTATCCATTGTTCCAATATGCTCCGTCCATACCTGAAACAAGAGTTCTCAAAACTATGTCAAAACCAGAAAATAAGAAAAACTAAAAATAAAACTAAAAACAAAAATACGAAACCAAAAACAAGTGACAACCGCTGCCTCCCCGGCAACGGCGCCAAAATTTGACCGGTTGTCAGCCGACACAAATATAATTCACACTTTCTTACTACTCAAAATATATTATGAAGCAAGGGCAAGAAAGGATCGTTCCCACAGAGATCTCTAGGTTGTCAAATTGTTTCGGTATCTTATAAGTAACACGGGGGATTTTCTGATTGTGTAAATAAAATAAACAAAAAGCAAAACAATAAAAAGTAAACACGCAAATCAAGGATGAGAAAGTATTGGTCATGGATTTCGTTTTCATTCACAAACATGTTTTCAACACAATAACTAGAATTGATATTTTAATCTCAACTTTTATCAAAGGCCCTAGAATACCTTGATCGCAAGAATATCCCGCTAATCTCCTCTTGTCATCAACAAACACATTAAAAGATGCGAATATGAATTCTATCTAAAGGAACAACCTAACGTGTAAAAGCACTAATCAAGTTTAATTCCCTAGATGCGCTAAGTTCTATGAAATCAGGCCAATCAAAGCAATCGAACGTGTAAAAGCACTAATTCGATTTAACAAAGGTTATGGTTCACATATGATCATAAGAATATATCACTACAAACTATAATCATATTTATGCTACTTGCAATCAGGAATTATCACTTTTTCGTATAACAACCCTAATCTAGCAATAAAGATGAAAGCAAACTCAATCAATTCACGACTCGACTAAACACGCATTCAAATCATGTAACAATATTAATTGTGAATCATAAACGATAATATGAGAGAAAACTAATTTATTGAATTAAAACCCATATTTGGAAATCCAACTTATTCCATAACCAATAATAAAACTCTAGCTCATATTCATAGAGTTCATAACAAGAAGAAAGAGAAAAGACTTCATGGTGTAAACCCTAGAAAACAAAGTAGAGGCCAAAAAGATAGAAAAAGATCTAGATATAAAATCCCCCCATTAGGTAAAAGTCTTCTCTTTTTATATGTTTCTCAATTTCCATAAAGGATACTCCTTCCAATATTAGGTCTTCTCAAAACCCATCTCCAAGTGGTCCACCAAGCCCATGTGTGAGAAAAACCCATGTAAAATTATGTCCAAAAACGTCGCCGGAAAACTGGGATTATGGCCGGAACTTGGCCGGAAAAGTCACCGAAAAAACTTCTCAGGTGACCGGCAAAGTCTGCCCGGTCACCGGTCAACGGGTCAAATCGGCCAGGTCAACTCAGTCAGTGAGTCAACTCGGCCAATGAGTCAACTCGTTCAGACACCGAGTCAAACTCTAACTCAGCTGAGTCGGGTGAGTCAGGGTCTGAATCATCTATCTGACTTGGTTAAGTTGGCTAGGCCAGGCCATTGCACAGGCCATATCTTCTGCTGCACTATCATTGTGCTTCACCAGCTCATATCCAGCCATGATGGCTGTTCACTAAATTCTGCAGCTCAATTCAATTCCAAGCCATCTTCAACAGCCAACAGCTCCAACTGCATTGCATAACTCCCAAGCTGCAGCTTCTTCCAATTCCATCACTCAACTGAGCAATGGAAACAACTCCATTTCTCAGTCCATCGCCACTGCAATTGACTACAATCTTTCTTGCGAGTTCAAACACCTCAAGCTCACACTGCAACATACTAGTGCCAGAATCATGTGCACATCCACTTCCCGCAGACTCACCAGTTCAAACCCATTGCTATTCATTCATCTCAGCTCTGACCATTGCAAGATCGGACACGCCATACCAAGCACCACCGGCAAACATCATCACAAAGATCGACTAAAACCGCACGATAAATATCTCTCCGAGCCAACTCCAAATCCTTGCCATTTCAGTCCAGCTCATACCCTTCTGCAGCTTCAATCCACGGCAACATCAACATCCAGTGCCAAACCTGGTAATCCCTTAGCGTCGCCTTCTCAGATTCATGCCTTGCCCAATTCTGCCACTGCGAACTAACTCAGTTTGAGCTTCATTTTCAACCAATGCTGCACAGTACCAGCTCTTGCCTGCAATGAGCTCAAGCCATCGGAACTGCGACTGCATCAGAGCCACGGCAGCACACACAACAGCATCAGTTAAACCCCATCACCTGCACCTGTACCACATAAGCTGCAACACTTCTCATTTTGCTCTTCTCTGCTCATTAGCTTCAGAAGTTGCTTCCAACTCAACTGCAACCCACAACCAATTCTATCTCTGCAATATGGCTTCAATCGATTCATTCTTGGCCTAGCCATTCATACCTGCAACTCCATATTGAGCCATTCCTGCTTCATTGTCTTGCTCATCTCAACAATATCAAATGCAGTTCCTCAACAATTCCATTTGACACCACCAGCCTAACATTCATCTAATCTTCAGTTCAACTCCCTTCTTGCTGCTTCAAGCTCCAACAGCCCTTACCTGCAATTGCAACCTCTCGAACTCAATCCCACTGCTCAAGCCATCTCACTGAAACAACCAACACCACCAGAACATCCATTCATCACTTAGATCCCATAATACCATCTCCTGCATCTTCTCGGCTAACTCAACACACATCATCCTCTTGTGTTCAGCTCAAGCCATCACCTGAATCGCACAACTCTGGCCATCGACTCACACCTGCTATACTCTATCACATGACCATAACTTCGCATCTCCTCAATGGCAGTACCAACACACGAGACCCATTATACTTTCTTGTACCCATCTCACCACAACTTAATGCCCATTTTAATTTCTTCCATCTGATGTTTGGCCATCAATTCGAGACCCATTCACTTCCATCTTGAAATCAATAGCAAACCCGTCTCTAATTCATCAATATCTTCTCACATTTCCAACACAACCATCTCATATTCACTCATACACCAGCAGAACCGCATCTCCATTGTTCGCCTAGATCTGATTCATCTTCATCGGCAGCTCCATTTGTTCTCTACTATGAATTTCAGGGAGACTGTAATGAAGACAGCACCATCGTCTTCATCTGAGTTATGAACATCAAATTTAACCCAAAACGAGCCCCTGAATTTCACCCTCTGGTTCACATCATCAGATTCGTCACCAGTAGCAATTCCTTGTATTCTCCTCGATTGACAGACCCATCTCATCACCGAAACTCGATTTATCCATCTCAGCTCAAGAATGAGCTCCTAACCCTTATTCTTCATTCTCTTTCGTTTCTCTCTGGATAACATGGTTCCGCCCTAATTTACTTTATCCTCTCTGAATTTCAGACGAGAAGGATTGTAAGATGATTCTCAATTAGGGCCATGTAAGAGCCAAAACTACTATCGGCACCATTCGATTGGATAAGGGCTATGCAACTATCATTTAACCTGCCAGTTTCGTAGAACTGACTGTCTATTCGATCTCTTTCTCAGCTGTCAGTGAACTGACAGTTCATTCTTCGCCTCCTTCTCGCGCATCTTAGCCCGCTCCAATTATAACTCGCATGTGAACTGACAATCACGCCTTTTTGACTCAATTTGACTGATTTCCACTTCTTTTCCTCCGTGTGACTCCAAAATACCTAATAACTCAAAAACATGCGTAAAGTACATAATTCACACGAAAAATAGCAAAGAAAGTGTAACTACTAGATAGTAAATTAGGTGTATTCTACACCTATCACCCGTCCCTCCACCGATACGGTCCCCACTTAGCCACTTCGGTTATCCAGCAGTGTGGGGTTTTCAACGGGCATCGCTGCGGTAATCAAATAGAACTTCCTGATGGTCACCCATCCCTGGATTACTCCCTCCCAAGCATGCTTAACTGCAAAGTTTTCTGCCAACTCTGTAGCCAATTGTGCTGAAAAGTCCTCGGTGTTAGGAAAGGACAAATCATTACTTATATTCCATTCGGCCAACCACTGCCGAATATCGGGGTATTACAATACCACCACCTTAAATTGGAGTCGTCCTCGGCTCCAGAATATATTCGCAAGCCCAGATCTCCGATGTTCCCTGCCCCTCATGAGAAGCACCTGGCCCAACCCCATCCAGAGTACCTTCCCACCCTCGGCAGGTGACCCTTCGTCGGCTCTGATACCATTTGTAATGACCCGGGCCCTCCACCGATACTGTCCCCACTTAGCCACTACGGTTATCCAGCAGTGTGGGGTTTTCAATGGGCATCACTGCGGTAATCCAGCAGAAACTTCCCGGATGGTCATCCATCCCTGGATTACTCCCGCCCGAGCACGCTCAACTGCAAAGTTTTCTGCCAACTTTGTATCCAATTGTGCTGAAAAGGCCTCAGTGTTAGGAAAGGACAAATCATTATTTATATTCCATTCGGCCAACCACTGCCGAATATCGGGGTACTACAAATCGATCCTTGTAAGAGGTGCAACACGTTTCTAGATATTTGGAACCGATCCTATGAACATGTGCAACACGTTCTTAGACATTGGGAACCGATCCTATGGACATGTGCAAAAAATACAAGTTAGATACCATATATATGTGGGAACCGATCCTAGTACCTAGTCAACCAAATTCTTTGAAATCTAGTGTGACTAAATCCAGTACTCACATGGAGGTAGAACCGAAACTTGTTTTGGTAGAACCGTGAAACCCATGATTAGTGATTGAGTGTTATTAATCAATCACATAGTTCTTGAAAGTCAGATGAACCAATTCTAAACTTGTTTGGAAGTGTGGAAAATCGGTTTCAAGATTGTAAGTATGAAAGAGGACTTAGAAAGTTAAGATGTCGGCATACTTTGAATCATGTGCAGTAACGCTTATCTTTTATTGTTCAAAGATATTCCTTAATAGCTAAAGGAAAAAATCCCGGATCGAAAAAAATAAGTTGAGAATCTTTTAATTAAGGTTTTTAATTTTATTTTTGGAAAAATGAAAATTAGTAATGTGCATTTACTAGTTAGAGATTTTCTAAGAGATTTTCGGTCAATGTTTGGACAAAGCATTTCCGGTTTTGGAACATATTGCATATCTTGAGAATATTTTCAGTTTTGAAATTCCTTGGTGTCCAAACTTCCTTGGTCTATAAATATCAAAGTTTGCATTTCGAGCAAACTAATCCTCGAGAGCTAGCAATACTACCTAGTTGTGTTGTTTATTAGAAAGTGATACTAGTGGAGCCGCCTATTCGGAGAGGAAAGTAACCTAATTAGGCGAAATCTCTTACGGGCGCCTCGGTTTAAAGACTTCTTTGGGATTGAGAAGCTCTATTAGTACCGTTGGTGGGAAACTAGATAATTGCGGTTTATTATTAGTTTTTGATTGATGTGATTGACTAACGGTTGTTGAACTTTGATTGCACCTAGTTTGTTTATTCTTGAGAATCTTCTTCCGATATAAGATTTGATCTACTCAAACTAGATCGAAGTTTCCATACGATGGAATTGATCGCTTTCATATCTGCTCAATCGGCTAATATTTAGTATAACAAAATTCCTACATGGATTTGGAGGTTACACTCAACTTCCTCATGGATAAATATCAAAGTTTGCATTTCGTGCCAAATTTAACCTTAAATGTTCAACATTAAGTGTTGGTTACTTATTGTGTGGTAGGCATGGGCCAAAATGACAAATTAGAGTAATACATCGGACATTGTCGGGCGTTTCCACAGGCTTTGATCCGGTGATGGATGTGCATTTACTAGTTAGAGATTTTCTAAGAGATTTTCGGTCAATGTTTGGACAAAGCATTTCCAGGAAAATGGAAACCGAATTTGGAATATATTGCATATCTTGAGAATATTTTCAGTTTTGGAAATTCCTTGGTGTCCAAACTTCCTTGGTCTATAAATATCAAAGTTTGCATTTCGAGCAAACTAATCCTCAGAGCTAGCAATACTACCTAGTTGTGTTGTTACTAGTGGAGCCGCCTATTCGGAGAGGAAAGTAACCTAATTAGGCGAAATCTCTTACGGGCGCTCGGTTTAAAGACTTCTTTGGGATTGAGAAGCTCTATTAGTACCGTTGGTGGGAAACTAGATAATTGCGGTTTATTATTAGTTTTTGATTGATGTGATTGACTAACGGTTGTTGAACTTTGATTGCACCTAGTTTGTTTATTCTTGAGAATCTTCTCTTCTGATATAAGATTCACTCAAACTAGATCGAAGTTTCGACGGGGATCTTTAGACTATTTGTAGATCTAAAGACGTCTTGTGATAATCCATTATTAACAGACTCCATTATGTGCGTGATTGATCACAAGAGATTCAAGTTGATTATGTGCATGTGTTTATTGAATATCTAAGATGATTTGAAGACGAAGAATATTTCTGATTTGAGTTCATAATCTTTGGTGTGCACAATACTTGTTTCGGTTAAAGAGGATCCAACTATAATCGGTTTATCCTTATGGTAGATTGGATTGATTAGTTGAGTAGATCGGCATCAATACAATTCTTTGTGATTCAAAGTCTTGATTTCAAAATCTAGACAATTACTTTGGTAGTTGTTATTAGATAGATCTAAGGACCTGACAAAGGAGTTTATTGGGATAAACGGAAGACACTTTTGTTGAAATCACATCACTTGGTTGAAAAGAGTTGATACCAAGCAGATTTGTTGTTCCTTTACTGTTTGGAATACGAACCAAAGGAATTGTTCCAAGTACGTGACTTATTACAAGTTGGAGGCGTGGGAATACAGACGGAACTAGGTGAACTATAGGTTTAGTTGCTTGGTATCAACTATACAAAGTTGGTTTAATTTTGTATAGTGGCTTAATCCTGAGAGTATTCAATTTTGGACAAGGTCCCAGGGTTTTTCTGCATTTTCGGTTTCCTCGTTAACAAAATCTTGCTGTGTATTTTACTTTTCTATTTCCGCAATTATAATTGTTTTAGACAAATTCTTGGGGATTTTTTTAGACACTAAATAATTCACAATATGAGTGTACCATGGTTCTGAAAATGCAATTGAGAAAAGTTGCTCATCAAGGAAGCTTTCACGCAACAGGATAGATTCTTCGTCTACAGTAAGACGACTCAAGTGATCTTCAACAGTATTCTCAATGCCTTTCTTGTCTTTAATTTCGAGATTAAACTCTTGTAGGAGTAGAATCCATCGAATTAGCCTCGGTTTCGCTTCTTTTTTTGTAAGCAAGTACCTAAGTGCTGCATGATAAGAAAATACAACAACTTTTGTACTAATTAAATAAGAACAAAATTTTTCCAAAGCAAAAACAATTGCTAACAACTTCTTTCCAGTGGTTGTGTAGTTTTGCTAGGCCTCATTCAACGTTCTGGAAGCATAATAAATGGCATGGGGCAGTTTCCCCGTACGCTGGCCTAATACTGCACCAACCGTATAATCACTAGCATCACACATTAGCTCGAATGGCTTACTCCAATCTGGTGGTTTCATGATAGGGGCTGATATCAAAAGTTCTTTCAAATTATTGAATGCCGCCAAACACTTCTCATCGAAGTTAAAAACCACATCTTTTTGCAATAAACGACATAATGGTGCTGCAACTTTGGAAAAATCCTTGATAAACCTGGGATAAAATCCTGCGTGACCAAGAAAAGCACGAATTTCCCTCACCGTGGTGGGAGGAGTTAGAGCACGAATAAGATCAATCTTAGATTTATCAACTTCCAATCCGTTAGAAGATATAATATGGCCGAAAATAATGCCATGAGTTACCATAAACTGGCACTTATCCCAATTTAGCACAAGATTAGTCTCAACACATCATTTGAGAATTAATGTAAGGTTATCCGAGCATAAGTCAAATGAATCACCATACACACTGAAATCATCCATAAAAACTTCGATAATGTTTTTGACATATTCAGAAAAGATACTTACCGTACACCTTTGGAAGGTAGCGGGTGCATTACACAAACCAAAAGGCATCCTTCTATATGCAAATTTTCCAAACGGACAAGTAAAAGTAGTTTTCTCTTGATCCTCATGTGCTATAGGAATCTGATTGTAACCTGAATAACCATCAAGAAAACAATAGTGAGAGTGTCCAGACAAATGTTCCAACATTTGATCCATAAAAGGTAAAGGAAAATGATCTTTTTTAGTGGTTGCATTCAGTTTTCTGTAATCTATACAAACCCTCCAACCCGTTTGCACACGAGTTGGGACAAGTTCGTTATTATCATTTTGCACCACTGTGACGCCCGACTTCTTTGGTACCACTTGTACCGGGCTCAGCCATTTGCTATCAGAAATGGGGTAGATAACTCTCATGTATAATAACTTTAGTATCTCTTTCTTTACGACTTCCATCAATGGAGGATTCAAGCGGCGTTGTGCCTCCCTTGTAGGTTTTGCTTCATCCTCAAGCCGTATTTTATGCATGCATGTCGATGGGCTTATTCCCTTAATATTAGCAATTGTCCATCCTATAACAGTTTATACTCCCTCAAAACTCGAAGAAGTCTTTGTTCCTGCAATTCAGTTAGTGCATTCGAAACTATTACTGGCAACTCTTCGTTATCACCCAAATACATGTATTTTAGGTGATCAGGAAGAGGCTTTAGTTCTAGTTTAAGTGCCTGCAAAATAGATGGCAATAACTTTTCATCAGTGCATGGCAAAGAGATAAAAAAAAATATCATGAGTAGGTAGGCACTGTTGCAACGAATTAAGTTCACCAATGGTTTCCTCAAATTCGTCCCCTAACTTAAGCTCGGTTCACGGATCTTTAAAATCTTTAGAACCCACACTTCTCGTGATAACAGTCTGCAATGGATCATCGCACCTCAAATCAAACATCTGTTGAGATAATAAGTCAATCACATCAACGGAGAAGCAAGAGTGGACATCACTAGGATATCTCATCGGTTCACAAATGTTGAAACGGATTACTTCTCCATCAAATTCCATAGTCAACGAACCATCATGCACATAAATTTTAGTTCTAGCCGTGCTCATAAATGGTCGACCAAGAAGTAACGGTAGAGATGTGTCAGTTGATCCGTTTGTCATCTCCAACACACAAAAATCCGTTGGAAGAATTAGTTGGTTTACCTGCACAAGCACATCCTCAATAATACCTGTAGGGTATACATTAGAACGGTCATCCAACTGTAAAGTAATTCCAGTTTCTTTCAAGGGACCTAACTTAAGAGATTCATATATATATGCAGGCATAACATTTACTGATGCTCCTAAATCAAGCATAGCCTTATTAAACTTGGTGTTACCAATAAAAATAGGAATATCAAAACTATCGGGGTCTTTATATTTAAGTGGGAATTTCTTTTGCAAGATAGCCGAAGCATTTTCCCCCACTTTCATTACCTAATTACCGATTAACCTTTGTTTATTGGTGCACAAGTCCTTCAGAATTCTCGTGTACTTGGGGACTTGTTTAATAGCATTGTTGATGGTGGATTTTAGTTCAGGGCTAAAATTGTAAAACCAAACTTGATGCGCTGACATCTTGCAAAGGATAGAGCCATTCGATGAGTGATGAGTACCTCCTCACTTTATTTATTTAAAGCAATTCAATAAATACGCAAAATTCACCCAGAATGGTGCGTGCAACAACAATCCCAAATATTCTGTGAATTTTACTAGCATTAACACTTAATGCATGATTTTCCTAGTATTTTCCATGATGTGTTCTCAGCCGAACTCTCATCATTGACATGACATGACGACTGAGTGCTCACTCTCAGCAGAGTAGCATGAATCTCCGTGCCAATATTGAGACATGCATGAAATACCCACACATGCTACATCACTCTCTGACAGAGAGTCTCGTATCGACACGCTTTGGTTAGCCGATCGAGCATGCTTAATTTCCTTAAGGAAAATATAGACTGTCCAAATCAGTCAGAAAAGATCACGGACGGCCACACAAGTTGGACGTGCAATTTAACAAGCCTAGCCAAACCCTGGCAAGAGTAGGCCATCATCGTGATGACCACCGGCGGGCGCGCCTATTCCCTAGCCGGTCGAACACCACGCTATACCCATAATGCCTGTCAAAAGCCGGCCCCAAAAAGGGATGGCCGCGTTGCTTTGGGGAAGGCTCAAACGAGCAAGACCGCTCAAAGTAGTCTCAAAATCATCATGACCGTCCAACTTCACCAGCCTGGTTGGACAGATTAGATCATCCCACGATTGATCAATGAAGCGCTAATGCACACATTAGCGGGCCCACTCCTCACCTACCTGATCGGTTTTCTCACGACCTAGCCCTAGAGCAATGAATGATTGCTCGAAGTATGGCTGACGTGATGCTTATAGGGTTGTGGAGATTACACTAGCGTCTTAAATCGATCACAACCATCCAACTTCACATGCATATTTGGATGGCTTAGATCGCGCCTAGGACCATCGGACAGGTACACATATGTTCACCGTTGGCCCAATGTGGGCCCCACATGGTCGGTCTCCCCAAAGGAGGAGCATAGCCTTCCAAACCGTTTGGCCAAAGTTGCGCACGCGTGACTGATCCAAAACCCTAATTAGGGTTTGCGGCATTACATATATGTCGCAGTTTGATCATGACCATCCATCTTCGCCAGCTCGGAGGGAGGGTATAGATATAGACTAAGGAGGTCCAAAGAGCATCAACATGATCACCGCGGGCCCACCTGCGCATGTAACCGGTCGGCCAAGGTGGAGCATGGCCAGACGCCTCGAAACGCGCACCCAAAAATGGCATGACGTGGCCCCTAAAATCCTTTTGGAAAGGATTTACGCATGAATCGATCACGACCACTCATCTTTGCCAGACAAATTGAGTGGCCTAGATCGCGCCTTCGCAAAACAGAGTGGCATGGACTTGTACACCGGCAAGCCATCTACACGCATGCCCGGTCGGTCCCACCAAAAATGGTGTCCATGCTTGAATTCGTTCAAGTAAAAGAGTGATGCTTGCGCACCTCTTAAAAATCCTAAAATTCCATCAACGGTCGCAAATGAGCGTCATAAACCATCTCGTCCGTCCAGCTTTGCTAGCTTGGTCGGACAGCCTAGGTTAAAAGCTAGACGACCAATGAAGCATCCCGATGATCACCGTCCGCCACTCTTCCACAGGGAGTGATCGACCAAAGAAGGGCTTGTCTATGCAGCCTCCAAACGATCACTCGAAGATGGTTGGACGTGATGCTATTTTAAGTCGCTTGATCCGCAACTTATTCGGTCAAGCTTTAAAACATCGATGCTTCATACATGTTGATTTTTTTGCGATGCATTACATGCATCAAGCATACACGATATTTTGTGAATATCAATTCCTTAAACACTTAGCATTTTATGCTATTTTCTACAGTGAGTCTCACGATCCGCTTATTCGAGACATCAAGCATGTCACAAACTGGGGGATACTTAATGGGGTATTGGTCTGGCGGTTTATAGTGTGTAGCGTGCAACGCGCCATTACAAGAATATGTCAGGGAAAGGTGGACGGTTAACAGTGATGAGGGAAGTGGACAAATACGTGATCGTGTAACACTTCTACACGACCCCACTATTCCATCACTTCACTTCCTCCACTTCCCATGAGATGAGGGTTGCGCTCAATGACTTGTATAAATAGGTTCCTCAACCTATTTCCAACACAATGGACGAACACAGAAAAAACCAAGTGTTGTCATCATTATCTAGAAATCACCATTCTGATACAAGTTATAAACAGCCAACACCTTCACAATCTCAACACCTTCTTCGCTTCCCTACCTAAGATCAACCCCATCTCCTTCACTTTGTGACCGAAGCAAGTCTGGGACGACCATTTCTTGGTTTAGGCCAGAATTGTACAGATTGATCTCTCGAATCAATAGCACTCCCAAGCAGTGCATTTGTTTATGGTTTAGATTCATTTCTCATCCACACACACCCAAGTTTACCAAAACACAGAAAGCAGCTTTTCACCCATAAACAAGCATCTATTAGTGGAATGTTGACATGAATCTTCCTGAAAATATCTAAGATCTCCTTATCTTGTTCCGCCTTTTTAGAGTTAGAAACCTGCGAGGAAAAGGCAAAGGAGGAACATAAGTAGAAACAGGAGGTTTAGAGTTCGTTTTAGGTACCTCATCGTTTTGGGAAGAGTCGGTAATATCTTTTTCCAATACCGACCCCTTAGGGTCTTTGTTTTGCTCAGTATACTTATGTTGCACAGTTCGTGTACCACTTCTCAATGTCACAGCGTTGACAGAATCTCTTGGGTTAAGAGGTTGAGAAGGGAGTTTCCCACTATTCTGCGTCTCCAAATGGTTCAATCTACCTGCCATGGTGCTCATTTGTGTCTGCAACTCCTTGATTGTACCATCAGTCATTTGCTGATTTTTTTGCACCATTGTGGTTGGATTCTTCATCATGGCAAGCATCTCTGATGATTCTGAGTTCTGCACTGGTTGTGGTTGTTGTTGTTGTTGTTGAAAACCACTAGGACGATTGAAAACTGGTCCTTGAGATGTAGCTTGCTTATTTGCATAACTGAAATTGGGATGATCTCTCCATCCTGGATTATAAGTGTTGGAATAGGGATCATACCGTTGTCTCTGTTGATTCGGGAATACTACATTCACTTGTTCATCTTCTTCCTCATAAGAGGGAATGATTACTGCAGCCATTTGTTGCATCATCTTCTCCATTTCACCAATCATATGTTATAAGTGCGGTGAAGAAGTAACCTCATTAACCTTTGGACTCATTGACATACCTCTTGTGTTGAATTGCTGCGTGTTTGCAGCCATATTCTCAATCAATTCCGTCTCTTCGTCAATGGTTTTGTTTGTCAAAGCACCACCACTAGTTGCATCAATAAGATTTCTCTCGGAATGGAGCAAACCATCGTAAAAATACTGCACTATGAGTTACTCATAGATTTGATGATGTGGGCAGCTCGCTAACAACTTCTTGTATCGTTCCCAGTAGTCGTAAAGAGTCTCACCAGTAATTTTTTCAATCCCACTAATTGCTTTACTAATACTAGTTGCTGATTTAGAGGCGGGAAAGTACTTTTCTAAAAATACTCTCTGCATCTCATTCCATGTTGTGATACTTCCAGGTGGAAGACCATAAAACCATTCTTCTGCAGTTGCAATCAAAGAGAATGGAAAAGCTATCATTAAAGCTCTTCCTTGATCAGTTCCAGTTGGCTTCAAACTTATCAACCTATGTTGAAACAGTAGTAAATGACAATTTGGATCGTCTCCCGGAAGCCCTTTGAACTTCGGTAACCAATGAATCAACTGAGATTTGAGCTCAATTGAATCTTCCAAGTTGACACGATGGGGATGTCAGATATTTGAGTGTCTTCTTGGGAGGTGGAGGTGGTGGAGCGCCGCCATTTCCATGGTTCCCTTGGTTTCTCTAGTTACCAGTGTTTTGGTTGTTAGTTCCGCCAACCATCTCTTCTTGTTGTGATTTTCGAGGTTCTTGTAGTACTGTTCCTCTGCGAGTTGAAATTTCGCACCTTTGGTAATCCCAACGTTTGGATGCCAGAGATCAATTACCTAAAACAAGGTTCTCAAAAACAAGATTAAAAACTAAAAATAATAACAATCTGTTATGCCTCCCCGGCAGCGGCGCCAAAATTTGATCGGTTGTCAGCCGACGCAAAAATAATTTAAGTTCTTTCACTTCACAATTATAAATAAGAGTATAATTATAAGAACAAATTTGTTCCACAGGGAGATATGGGTTGTCAAATTGTTATGATTACTTATAGAAACTGGGAGTTTTTGTTTGTGATTATAACTAAATAAGAATAAAGCAAATAAAATAATACGAATATCAGAGATAAAAATTACTGGTTAGAGTTTTCATCTTCCATCTTCCAACATGTTATCAACTGAATCAATCTCAACATTTATTTTCTATCAATATCAATAACCTAGAGCGTCATATGGCAGGATTACTCCGGCAAAACTCCTATTATAATCAAAGGCGCAAGAGCCAGTCTTTGAATCCTTTCCACTAAATAACTTGGCGCAAGAGCCACTCAAGTTTAACCCAATGAAAGAACTAATATTTATGAGTTGAGGTTATTATAAACAATCCGGCGCAAGAGCCACACAGATTTAACCTAGGTTACGCTTCTACATATAATTATATGGCAACATCCCGTCGTTAACAACTATATTATGCTACTTCTAACAAGGATTATTCGACAATTACGGATCTCAAACCCTAGTTTAGCAATAGATATGAATGCATGCTCATTTAATTTGAAACTTAAACAAACTAGCAATCAATCATACATGGAGTTATAAACGGTAGAACATATGCGACACTAACAAATAATGAATGAATGAGAATGAATACTTCAATTGAATAACATGTTTTCCAACTTAGGACTACATCTCTAACCAATAAGAAAGGTTTAGTTACTCATGGATTTCTTAAAACCCATGTAAAATAATATAGAAGAAATTGAAAGCAAACCCTAGGTTGTAGGGAAATCTTTAACTCCAAAGCTCCTTCTTCACTCCTCTTGGGTGTAAAATCGAATGATAAAAGATAATCTCCCAACTCTCTCAAATAGGTTTCCAAAATATAAAAGTGCCCGTGTTTGACCGGCGTCAAAAAGTAGTTGCCAAAAGCTAGCCAAAGTCTCTCATAGTTACGTCCATAATTCTGGCCGAAAGATGGTACTTACAAAATAGATAATGGGCCTTCATAGAATTGAAGAAGCCCAACCCATTTTATTTCTTGGCCGGTCAGTTCTGAGGAACTGACAGTGAAATCGTAATCAATTCTTCCTCGGAGATACACATCTCCGTGAGTTTATTTTTCCCATGGAATTCATGTTTTCGATACAAACTCCTGCTGATAGAAACCCCACCGTGAAAAATATATTCTTCTGGATTTTCAAAATCCCGTTGGTACTTTCTCGTTCTCCAGACTCTCCGTGAAAACTCTAAACATTTGAATTTCTCTTTTCCGGCCAATAAATCACATATACCAGGCCCTCCGTGAGTACTCCACTTACCTGAATTTCTCGAACTCTTTCTTTCCAACAGATAGACTCGAAATCCACTGTTTTTCCCTTGAGATTCACAGCAACAAACTATATTCTCCATTCTCTGTCGTTCTTCATTCACCAAAGAAAACTCTAGTTCTCCTCTGTTATCTCGAGATCATCACAGCAACACATTATGTGACTCCTTGGCTCAATAGATACCACCAGTCCTTCACTATCGAACAATGGCAGCAAGCCATTTTTCTCTGTTCGACTTTCATCTCGCAATCACCACTGCCATCCATCTCTGTTGCCGATCATAACAGCTCCTATTTACCGTATACAACATCCAATACTCGGCTACATGAATCACCATCAGCAACCTCCCATTTCTTCGTCATCATGGCAGCAAGTCCTCCTTCCTGTACGAGCTCCATATTCATCCCTCCATCGCAGGGCACAGTCTCTTCAGAAAACGGCACCATCCACCGAGCTTTATCATCTTCAATGTCATCTTTATCGAGTTCACAACACCGCAACGTCGCATCATCATCATTCCTTTCCATCACATGCAAATATCCACCATCGTGATCAACCACAGTCGACAGCACCGATCGTAAGAACTAGCAACCACTCCAGTTCCTTCGTCAACGTCAGCAATCCACCATTCTAACGAGCCAACTGTCCACCATTTCCGCCAAGCATCGTGTCCAATCCTCTTTTAACTCCGGTAACAAACTGGAGTTTTTATTACTTTCTGTTCTACTGTCAGTCTTGAGGGACTTATAGTTCAACTTCCTTGTAACTCACAGATGGCTGCCCTGAGTAATTCATTTGGTGTCTTTAGTAAATCTGTTCTCTATACACCTTGCGCAACTTTGGCTTGCTTCAAAGGCTAGTAACTTCTTCATACAATGTCATAATGACCTCGTTCTTACGCCATTGGCTTCGTCTTTTCATCCTCTTCAAGGTAGTGCTAAGAAATCCCGGATTTATACAAGTTCCACTTCCTTTTGGTCAAGATAGCTTCAAACACCTAAGAAACTCAAAAACAAACAAAATCAAAGCATAATGATACAAAAACTACCAACAACCAAGGTAGTCAATATCGGTTGTACAGACCGATATTACAGGTTTTTATCGGATATCGGAAAATACTTATACGATATCGAAAATATCGGCGATACAAAGACAGAACGATATTATCGGTTGTACATGCCGGTACAGAACGATATATCGGTTTTACTTGTACATTGATAATATAGGTTTCAATGAATAAATTTTTCGTCAACACACATCTAATCTTTACCGACAAGTACAATGTCAATTGGAGAAGGAAAAAATCCCTAATACTCCCTCCGTTCCATTTTACTTGCTTTTTTAGGGTTTCTTTTGTGTTCCAAATTAGATGATAGTTTTAGTTTTTTTTCCCAATTTTCACTAATCTATCCCTGCTTTGGAATCATACCAGGGAATTAATTCTCATGGTAATCAACCAAAAACAATTACTTTATAATATTTAAATATACCCCATGGAGGATATATACTAAATCTTGTACATCCCAAGTACATTACTATGGGATTGATAAGTTACCCTATATTCTAGAAACACAAAACTAGGTTATTTAACTCTTTATGTAGGAATTAATATGGGTATTATTGGAAAGATTTTACTCTCTCTGATATTTCTTAATATCCGTGAAAAATCCTACAATGTCAAGTAAATCGGAACGGAGGGAGTATATTTATAATATAAAATCAATGACTATAAGGTAGGATATTGGGTGGAAACCATATATTGATTGCAAGGCAGGGAAATATTAAATATAAATATGAATGACAAAAAAAAAGATTTACCGGCATAATGGGACAATAATCACAGCGTTGGCTGATAAACCACCTTGTATTTTGGAAAATTGAGATATGTGTATGATTCTTATTAATTTTTATTATGGTTTTATAAATATTTGAAATTCTATTTTTAATGATATATAACCGATAAAAAACGATATTATCATTTGTATAGGTGTATCAGACTTGGCCGATACGAGACTGATACGCGATATTAACTATGAAAAGACGAGGGTACCCAAATATACCTCAATCTAAAACTTTTCCACTTATAAGTCCTTTATCCGAAAGTGATTGTCTATGGACTGAGTCGAGACAATACAACTAATCGGTTCACACTTTGTGTGATCGTCTATGGATACGAGATCGAGACAATACAACAACGAAGTATGTTTACTTGATAAAGGGTTCGAACTTAACCAAACACAATAGGATTACTATCAAGTAAATAGGAATTAACGTTTGTGTAATTTACTTTAAATTATAATAACAACAATTATAATTGCGGAAAATAAAAAGAAATGACATAGCAAGATTTTGTTAACGAGGAAACCGCAAATACAGAAAAACCCCGGGACCTTGTCCAGAATTGAATACTCTCAGGATTAATCCGCTATACAAAATCAAACCAACTTCGTATAATTGAGACCAAGCAACTAAACCTATAGTTCACCTAAATTTGTCTGTATTCCCACGCATCCAACTTGTAATAAGTCACGTACTTGGAACAATTCCTTTGGTTCGTATTCCAAACAGTAAAGGAACAACAAATCTGTTTGGTAACAACTCTTTTCAACCAAGTGATGTGATTTCGACAAAAGGCTCTTCCGTTTATCACAATAAACTCCTTTGTCAGGTCCTTAGATCTATCTAATAACAACTACCAAAGTAATTGTCTAGATTTTGCAATCAATACTTTGAATCACAAAGAATTATATTGATGTCGATCTACTCAACTAATCAATCCAATCTACCACAAGGATAAACCGATTATAGTTGGATCCTCTTTAACCGAAACAAGTATTGTGCACACCAAATATTTTGAACCCAAATCAGAAATCTTCTTCGTCTTCAAATCTTCATAAATATTCAATAAACACCTGCACACAATCAACTTGAATCTCTTGTGATCAATCACGCACAGAACGGAGTCTATTAACAATGGATTATCACAAGACGTCTTTAGATCTACAAACAGTCTAAAGATCCATGTCGAAACTTCGATATAGTTTGAGTGAATCTTATATCAGAAGAGAAGATTCTCAAGCATAAACAAACTAGGTGCAATCAAAGTTCAACAACCGTTAGTCAATCAAATCAATCGAAAACTAATAATAAACCGCAATTATCTAGTTTCCCACCAACGGTACTAATAGAGCTTCTCAATCCCAAAGAAGTCTTTAAATCGAGCGGCCGTAAGAGATTTCGCCTAATTAGGTTACTTTCCTCTCCGAATAGGCGGCTCCACCAGTAAAAACACAACTAGGTAGTTTTGATGGCTCTAAGGATTAGTTTGCTAGAAATGCAAACTTTGATATTTATAGACAAGAAAGTTTGGACACCAAGGAATTTCCAAAACCGAAAATATTCTCAAGATATGCAATATATTCCAGATTCGGTTTCCATAATTCCTGGAAATGCTTTGTCCAAACATTGACCGAAAATCTCTTAGAAAATCTCCAACTAGTAAATGTACATTACTAATTTTCATTTTCCAAAAATAAAATTAAAAACCTTTTTCGATCCGAGATTTTTTCCTTTAGCTATTAAGGAATATCTTTGAACAATAAAAGATAAGCGTTACTGCACATGTTCAAAGAATGTCGACATCATTACTTTGTAAGTCCTCTTTCATACTTACAATCTTGAAACCGATTTGCCACACTTCCAAACAAGTTTAGAATTGGTTCATCTGACTTTCAAGAACTATGTGATTTATTAAGAACACTCAATCACCAATCATGGGTTTCACGGTTCTACCAAAACAAGTTTCGGTTCTACCTCCATGTGAGTACTGGATTTAGTCACACTAGCTTTCCGAAAATTCTGTTGACTAGGTACTAGATTTCCCTTTCGATTCACAAAACAAGTTTATGAATTTACTTCCTTTAAACGAGTGTAAATAATTGTTCCCTAGGATGAAATATTCACCTCATACACATACATAATCACGATAGCATTCATACGATTATGTCGATGTCTTATATACAAAGTTTAATGGTTAAGAAATAGACCTCGTATTGTATTCCTTAATACTACGTCTAACTAGAGTATAATCTTTCATGCTTTGCAATTATGTTTTTAATATGCACTACTTGAAAGATACGTTAGGGAATGAAACAGTTCAAGTCAAATATCACTAACCTCAAATGGAAGGATGATTGTTGTCGTTGTAGCTCCTTGCTTCTTCACATCTTCAAATCTTCGCAATACTTGTAATGTCTCATATCCTAATACTTTCAAGCTAACCTATACGAAGTTTAACTCTAGTACATAATCAAGCGACTCTTAACATGAGTTTTGATTCACTAAAATATGACAACCAAACTTGACATACCAACGCTTGGTGGGTTCAACCGAGCCATGCTCTAACAATCTCCCCCTTAGTCAATTTTAGTGACAAAACTCTTACATCATATGTGTAGGATGAGAATATTGCAACATCAATACCTTTGCGAAATCTTTATACAACACACTGCGAAAATATCGCAGACTGGTTATAGAAATGACGCAACAGATGACGACAGCCTAAACACGAGAAAGATGTGAAGACCTAGCGAGATTTTGGAGTGTTGCAAAATCTAACACTTGTATACTTGCGAGAATATCGCAAGCCAGATCCTAAAATAAAGGACAGCTTAGCTGTCACCCACTATGTAATATCCTATATAAAGAGCCGAATAGTCTTAAGGTGAGGGGGAGATCTTTTTAGATTGGAGAGAAAATTTTGAGGAGAGAGAAAGTCTAGAACAGTAGTTGTATTCTTGATTGCATTTCCTATTTGTAAAATTCCTTAACTCAACTAATAAAAAGTGTGATTGTTGATCTTAAAGATGGGTTGATTATTATGAATTCTTGTGAGGGATGTATTGTGGGATTTCCTGCAACTACAATATGGATAAATAAATTACTATAATTCATTACAATCCGCTTGATTCCCGATTCAACAGCACAGTGAAACTGCTTACATTCAATCCTTGAAAATGTCGCTGTTGACATTATAATAACAAAGCTATTACTCCCCCTAAGAAAGATAGGTAGATATTCAATCAACACATCTTTGTTATACCAAACATATGACATGTTACTCCCCTTAGTCTATGCTTTCACTCTTTCGTTAGATAAAAACATTCAAGTACCAATGTTCTTTTCCCTATCGATGCCAATCAATATAAATATCAATGCCAAGATCACTGTTTACTCCATATATTTCTCCCCTTTTTGTCACAAAAATGACAAAGAAACGAAAAAATAAAGGACAACTTGAAAAGAATCTTACAAATCTCAGAATAGACTTGCAAACCTGTAGAGTTAGGCACGAGGGTTCCACACATCATGTTCTGATAACCAATATCAAAACCGAAACTACAAGTAGTCTTATTTTGATATGTTACCAAGGAAACAATTGCCCTAAACAATTTTTCCAATTTAGTTTAGCAAGCCAAAAACAACTAAGCATATTAGTCCCTTTGCTAAACCGATTGTTCAAAAACAACCGCTTATTTCGATAAGACCAAAATAAAGATAAACTCCATTTTTATCATCAGGTTCTAATTATCCATAAACTTAGACCTTTCAATTTTAAACAAGACAAGTACAAGGTTAGTTAACTAGCATTTCTTGTTTAGGCATTCGATTAGACTTGAATAACCTAAACCTTACTTTGATAAGTCTAACTAAGATCAGAATTAGTTTAGTTTCTTATTCGGAATCGAATTGGACTAAACAACTCATCCCGTACACAGATTATTTCGTTAAGCCATAAATAATTCATACAAACCAAAATAAATCACCTCAACATAGATTAGTTAACTTGCATAATTATTCGCCTCAACCGGAAGCAATTGAAACAACATAGACATTATAAGCACCGCAATTGCACCGTAATTTTGTAAGCCTAAACGATTGATACCATACAAAAGCAAGATAACAATAGTTTTTCTTAACCTAACCAATTGAATCACACACACACATCAATTGTACCGAAATTTTGTAAGCCTAAACAATTGATACCACACAATAAAGCAAGATAACAATAGTTTTTCTTAACCGGAACCAATTGAAACACACATCCACACACACATCATGGAATAAATATCAATTGAACCGAAATTTTGTTAAGAAAAAGCAACAAATATATATAATATATACTCAGGCTTTTCTTAAACATGAAAATAATTAACTAACAAGATTGTTACCTCAAATTTCGCATCCACTTCTCCCATATGATTGCATCTTCGTCCAGGGATATTTGATATCAAAATATCACCACGTGGTCATCCTTATGCGTGAACAAAAGAATAACAAAACACCTCAACCTTTACCAGAGAAAGGTTGAAAACCGGTTTTAACAATTGCAAGCAAAAGTTGAAAACCGTCGAAACACATATGATTTTATGCTAAACCAAAGCCGATTCAACATATTGTGACTTTTTCACATATTGTTTCTATTAGAACCCCTCATAATCCTTTGATAAAGACTACCTACTATGGCTAGAACTTAATCCCGCTAAATCAAAAAGTCACCCAAACCATGAGGGTTCACAATATATGAGATCGAATATTAAGGTAGTAAAACCGAAATCAAACATCCCATAAAAGATTTTTGGCTCGTTTTAACCACAAAAGCAAGAGCTACACATATATGATCATTATATATCAACATCATCAACTCAAAATTACCGTTTCTATCAAAATCTCAAAAATAGATAGAGAAGGTATGAGTATAGAAGAAAATAAATCTCCCTAAAGATGTTAATTAGTCATTTAATAATCGAGAGATCATGTGTTCATTTTTTTCATGTGCTTCCTCACCTTTCAAAAGATTGAGCACCAAGGTGAGCATGCACATTCTAGTTGTGTTTAGTTGATCCTTGTCTTGTTCGTCACGAGTGACTAAGACCGAATCATCATTCTTGACCTCTTGCTTGGTTTGTTTTCTCTTGTTCCATCTCTTGTTTTTCTTCTTTGACTTGTGATGAAGAGTGTCATTATCACAATCTTTACTAGTACAAGAATTTCAGACATAATGTTTTTCTTTAGTCTTTCAAGAAGACTCTTGTAATTATTATCACCAATAATTAACAGCTGAGAGTCATTCTTGTGACTAACTTTTGGTCCCTTCTTGGCTATGGAGGACTTAAGGACCCATTTAGAGTTGGGTTTCGCAGGAGCAGCTTTCTCCTTCATAATACCATTAGGATCATTATCCTTTTGAATATTTTGCGAAACACCCTTTCTTCGATTTGGAA
This sequence comes from Papaver armeniacum, assembly GCA_023531295.1. Taxonomy (NCBI): domain Eukaryota; kingdom Viridiplantae; phylum Streptophyta; class Magnoliopsida; order Ranunculales; family Papaveraceae; genus Papaver; species Papaver armeniacum. The sequence goes on along the minus strand of JAJJWW010016323.1, from coordinate 11,257 downwards.
CATCAGATCTTGTCTTTGCATTTGAAACGTCATCTCTCTTTCTATAATTAGGTATTTTATGAGATGACCTTGTCGAGTGATATGAACAATTTGAACTATCATTGTAATAATTATTTAGCCTAAACTTAGGATAATAACGATCTGAGTTCTTATGAAGAGAAAACTTAGCCAATTCGTTTGATACAAAAGAAAGTGCACCTTGCATCTTACGAACTTTGCATCCCCATTGCAAGTATTCTTTATTACCACAATAATAACAATGCTTAGTATAAATATACGAAGTATGAGTTTTAGTGTTACCTTTTTGTGGATCCTCTTGCATTGGAGCTCGATGAGTGTTCATCTTCTTCTTCTTAGCAGAAGTGCTCTCTTTGATTACTGCTGGTTGAACACTATTCTTAGGCTTGACAAACTTTTCTTCTTTACAAGAAATAGGAGAAACTTTGTCATCAGTGGAAGCCTCTGATTGAGAAGAATTTGTAACTTTAACAAATTTTACCTCTTTGCTAATATTTGAAGCATCTATTCCCTTATAGCCCAATCATCGTGTATCACGATGATTTCTACTTGCTTCTAAAATTGAGGTTAACTTGTTTGAGCTTTCATTGGATTTTTTCAGTTCCAAATTTTCTTCTTCCAACGTCTTGATTTTATCAAGAGCACCGGCTAGATCAGCCTCAAGGAGTTTTTCTCGTGAGAGATATACACCTTCTTTCTCTTCAAAACTCTTTTGTTGAGAGTTAATCCTTGCATCGATTCAACAAGTTTTTCTTCCAACAAGTGAATTTTTTCAAGAGCAACATCACACTCTTTCTCTAACAATTTTGTTTGAGAGAGACTAGCACTGGCTTTTTCTTCAAGACCCTGTACTTGTCGAGAATTAAACATAGCTTCTGATTCAGCACGTTTCTTTTCCGACAAAAACAGTTCTCTTCGAAGATTTTCACATTCTAATTTCTAAGAATTTATATCGTTCGTACGATCTTTAAGAAGATAATCAATGGTTTGGTAACTAATATAATATCCTTGAAAAACCTTCTTCAATTTCTTGTTCTCTCGACAAAGAGGAGTCAAAAGACCAACGAAATCTGAAGATCTCAGCTTTTGATTTTTCAAAGGTTCCAGCAGTTTAGAGTATTCTGAGATATCCTTTTCTACTTCTTGTTCAAAATCTAAGTTATCATCATCGGAAATTTTATCTAACCCTTCTTGTATACGTATTTTCCAATCATCATCGGTTTCTACATTATTAACAAGATTAACTTGTCTTGTAGAATCTCTAGAGATGATTTCTTCAGATATTGAATCGTAGATGCCATCATCAAGTTGTTCGGTTGTCAGCCGACGCAAAAATAATTTAAGTTCTTTCATTTCACAATTATAAATAATAGCATAGTTTAAAGAACAGTTTCGTTCCACAAGGAGATATGGGTTGTTATTCGTAATTGAAAACTTAAGTAACCTGGGGGGGATTTTTGTTGTTTTAAAATTAATTTAAAATAAAAGATAAAAGTTTTTTAAGAAAATATCAGAGAGAAAAGCTTGTTAAGGAATTCGCCGCCCATCACCACACATGTTAATCAATCAAGCATCATTCACACACTCATTCACCAATAACCCTAAAGTATCCCCAATCGGTGTATATACTTCGTTACGTCTCCACAAATCAACAAATAATGCAATCGCAATTATATGAATTCTTTTCCAACAAATAACCTAATGCTTATCGCTATAAGATTCAACTTGAGGAAATCTTTAAAATCTATGAAACGGGTTATTCATAGGCAATACAAACACAATCGTGGTATATTCAACCTAGGCCAAGTTTTACTTGTGACTTCCTTCACGATTCACACCGCTAGTGATCACAAGTTACTACTAATTATTAGAATCTTGATAAAATTACCCAAGACTTCTAACTAGTGATAGATAAGTTATTTTGATACTTAATTCGCGACTTAAATAACTACAAACATGAACAAAATCATATAACTATTATGCATAAAACTTGATTGATGAGTGCCATGAATTTATACAAAATCATCTTTTAAAATCTATTATCCTGCTTTGTTTTCAAGAATAAATATTTGTATTAATTAATTTTGTGTTTTTAGGTAATAAATAAAGTTCGGAGAATCGATAAACAAGAGGGAAAGACATGAATGAAAAACGTTCTTTCTCCCTCAATGTATTAATCAATTAACATAGTTGTCCAACGATTTTATGCACCCGCTCAACACTCGAAGACCTTACCTACATCGACCTACCCATTCTCTTCTCCATCTTCTCTTTCTTCACCAATTAAAAACACCACCTCCGCCACCATCTAGCTACAACCCCATCATACTTTTAGCTTCTCTCATAACCTAGCTAATTTAAAGATAATTAAAACTAGGGTTAGCCAACAACAAAATGAATTGACAAAAGGAAAGGCGAGATAAGGAATCTTGCAAAAATATCTACAATTACGCGCCAAAGGCAGTCATTTAGTTTAATTTCACTTATTTTTCGGGGTTTCATGAAACCCTAATTCCATGTATGAATTCAACTCGGTTTGAGATGTCTTGAGTGTTTAAATTTAAAGATAATTTCAATCCTAGTTAATGAAATGCCATGGATGCTTTAGTTAGGTTATACTTGGGTTAGGTATGTCAGCAGAATTATAGGCTAATTCCTTTGATTAGTTATACTTGATTAGATAACTAATGCTCAAGTACCCTAGTTTGAAGTATCACATCCTAGCTAGGTGATGGAATTGACACACCTCACTTGTCTACCATAGGAACAAGAAAACTCAATCTAGTTGAACACATACTAGGAACTCCTAACCCTTTTTGTCACCGCTTACCTTAGTTTAATTAACTTCATTTCACTTCAGCCGAGGACTTTTTAGAACTCACTTGAAGCAGCCTTAGATCAATATCGAACACCACAAGTCCTTGTGGATCGACTCATCTCGATGCGTGAAAACATAATTTACATACACTTTCGAGGCCTACCAATAAACAAGAGGGTGAATGAAAAACTCAATGTATTAATCAATTAACATAGTTGTGATTTTAGGTTACATCCCTAACCAATTAAAAGAATTAGCTACTCATACTTTTTAGGAAAAGATAAGGATAAACTTCAACCCTCTAGTTAATGAAGATCTTTATAGCTTTTTCTCAAACTCCTAAACTTCAAATTTTCTCGAGGACTTTTAATTTGAAAACTAGTGTGATGCCTTATGAGATAATTTATAGCAAATTCACACCTCACACTTAGACGACTTAAACCCTAAAGTCGTATTAATTCACAAACTGTTCATCTTGAAAATCGACGGCAAAAGCACCGATCGGTGGCTGTTTTCTAGCTTCAAACTTATCAAAATCCTTTCTCCAAATGAATTCTCTCGCAAGTTCTCAACTCGGATAACTACCCAAGCTTCCTAACCGTGTTAAACTCCTATTAGCATTAGCACCTCTTAATCGTCACCACTCATCTCCGATCAATGGCAACAACACGCTTTTGCTTCCCTATTTTGTAGCTCAAGAATACGGAATCTTGGGATTGATACAAACCCAATCTTTCACCAGTATATTCCAACTTATTCTTCACCATCTTAACTTCCAGTTTTCCTTTATCCATCCATCCCGATCAACGGCAGCAAGGTCAGTTCAAATTATCGAATCCAAAACCATACCAAACTCGAACTCAAGCCTCATGATATTCTCAGCCTCTAATTCGTCTTCAAAACCAACGACACATGACCTGCCATCATTTGTAGTTTAAGTTCGTTCTATGTCTCCATATCTCGTTCCAAGCAATAGTTGAAGCTTGTCTCATCCCTAACTCCAATGATTATCAGCACATTGCTCGAGTTATTCTTCTCTGGCTTTCTCTTTTACTCAGCTCCATCATCACTGCCAATATCTCTCGAGAAACCCATTGATCAGCATCAACGCATCAACGTCAGCAGCAACATCATTACTCTATGTCGCTCTCTCGAACTCAACTGCTATAATTATCATCAGCTACAGATTCCTCCATCTCAGTCATCAATGGTAGCCATGTCTCATCGAGAATTACCAAAACTCACAACACTTCAATGGCAGCATCACTACTACCTGTTTTATAAGCCACAATAGACTCGAACTCCTCCATTCTTTCTCATTACTGCCATTACGAGCGTCAATGCCCATCGATATGACATCACAGTACTTCATCATTCTATGTTATTGTCACTGACAGCAACACAACAACAGCGTCACAATCTCGAGTCTCTACTCCATCTTCTTAATCCCTACGAACCCATTCGAGCTCAATAAAAGCTCAACACTCCATCTTTGCGATATGATCATGATGGCAGCAACTCGAGCAACAAATATCCATGCAGAAGAAATCGCACGCACGCGGGAGTTTTCAGTTTGAATTGAATAGGGAGATGGCATCCCTATAAGAATAAGCGAGTGCCTTTAACATCATTTGAACTCTGGCAGCCCCCCAGTAAAATACGTGATTGTGTTTAACAGTCCCCTTGAAAACTAACTGCCCCTTAACTCTCCATGAGGTGCCAAAATCAGTTTCCCTGGAAATGACCATTTTGCCCTTTTAGTTTTCCAAGTTCTTATTTTTCTCATAACTTCTTCATACGTGCTCAGAATGACTCCGTTCTTTCGCCGTTGACTTCGTCTTCTCATCCTCTTCAAGATGAAAAGTATAAATCTTGTACTTGGATGAGTTCCATTTGTTCTTTGGCCCTTCTCCACTTGTAGCTAGCTTCTTTTATTGCACAATTAAGTGCTAATTCACTTCTTTTGGATGATTCACCTAATAAAACACAAATAAGAGAAAACAAGCGTAATGTACAGTACTTTGCAAGAAAACCACAAATACTAGCATGGAATTTACACCAAATATATTTGAAATATGCACTTATCACAAGTGTTAATTTAGAACTCTTGATGTCTTGCTTTACGTTAAATGAATCATTCATTAGATTCAATTCTTATAGGTTGGATCGCACCAAACACAAATTGTTAGATCTTTTCGTGTTTGCCTACTGTGATACCAATTAAAAAGGCGAGGGTACCCAAATATACCTCAAGCTAAAACTTTTCCTACTTATAAGTCCTTTCTCCGAAAGTGATTGTCTATGGACTGAGTCGAGACAATACAACTAATCGGTTCACACTTCGTGTGATCATCTATGGATACGAGATTGAGACAATACAACAACGAAGAATGTTTACTTGATACAAAGGTTCGGACTTAACCAAACACAATAGGATTGCTTATCAAGTAAATAGGAATTAACGTTTGTGTGATTTACTTTAATTATAATAAAATAATTATAATGCGGAAAATAAAAGTAAATGACACAGCAAGATTTTGTTAACGAGGAAACCGCAAATGCAGAAAAACCCCGGGACCTTGTCCAGAATTGAATACTCTTAGGATCAAGCAACTACACAAAATTACACTTAACTTCGTATAGTTGAGACCAATTAACTAACCTATAGTTCACTTAGTTCCGCCTGTATTCCCACGCCTCCGACTTGTGAATAAGTGATAGGTGTGATAAACAACTAGAATTTATATCTATTGTTTATGCTTTCTTTGCGAGTTTTCATGTAAATTATGTATCTTATGTGTGCTTTTGAGTTATTTAGGTACTTTGGAGTCATTGGAGAAAAAAGAAGTGAAACTCGGTAAATCCAAGCTTTTATCTCATCATCTTGAAGAGAACGGAAAGACGAAGCTAGCGGCGAAAGAATGAGGCCATTTCAACATCAAATGAGAGAGTTATGAGCAAAATGAATGATTAAGCTTGTTGGTTTGGTAGGACTGACAGTGCAAGAAGATCACTGGTGGCCCTTATCCAATGGTTGGGTGCATGTAGTTGTTTTATTCACTACAACCTAAAACCGAGAGAAATATTTTCTCTTCTCATTATCGTGTTTGTCTGATTGAGAGAGGAACTAAGATGGCGGCTCCGTTAATATGCAAAGAGAAATCAGATCGAGAAGGATTAGGGTTTGCGGATTTTTCATCAAGTTAAGCTCGTGGTGCTGTTGCTGTGAAGACTCGAATCAATAAGAAGATTGAGATCGATGGGTTTCTCTGGTTGTTGATTGAAGTATCGATGGAGGAGACCAAGAAGTGGAGATTCAGAGTAAACAACGAGGAATTCAAGTGGGGTTTGACCGAAGAAAGTGTGGGTTTGTCTCGAATCAACAAATCAGAGAAGATAGTAATGGTGAAATTGGAATTGGGGTTTTCTGAAGGAGGAGATGAATCTGTTGGTGCTGAATTTGCAGCATTTATATGAATGAAAGAAGTTAACCTTACAGGGATGAATGACTTGTCTGAGTTGAAACTGGTACTGGTACTGCTATGGGTCAGATGAGAAGAACAAGAAACTAATGGGAGATAAGAACAGAAATGGGTTTGTATGAACTCAGTATTGCAGGGATAAATGAGACGGAGTTTTAGTCTTGCTGTGTTGTTGCCAGGATTTACTTAAAGAAGCATTGGTTTTGGCAGTAGCTTGTGCTGCTGTAGAAGGATCGGAAGAAGTGTACAACTGGTAGGCAGAAGGGGTTATGCAGTGCTGAGCTGAAGTACAGGCAAGAGATGGAGCTGAACTCAAATGCGGAGAGCTTTTGTTGCAGTTGGTCTGCTACTGGAGTTGGTGGTGAAGTTCAGAAACTGAAGGCTATTGCAGCTGCAGGAGTATGGAACTCAAGGATTAGTGTGGTCTTGGCAGAATGAGATGAAGGTTGCTGCCAAGGGTATTGTGGGAGTGATAGCACAACAAAGGCTGTGTCATGGTGGTTATGGAGCTGAAATAGGTGCTAAAGCTGGTACTTGTGTGGATGAATGAGATGAGAGCGAAGATGCAGTGTGCAAGTGATGCTGCTGGTGGGTTATGTTGCAGGAATGTACAGAATTGGTGTCGTCTGAGTTCTTGAAGGAAGCTATAGCTACAGGCATCGTTGGTGTGTGAGTGCAAGATGGTGATGGTGCTGCTAAAGATGAAATCAGTAGAGTTTGATGCTCAAGGTTGTGAAGATGGTGGTGCAGATATTGGTGGTGGTTAAGAACTCATGGGTCTGTGGTGTTTGAACTCAATTATAAGAATGGGTTTTCTGTTGTGGGTTTGGACTGTTTGAGTTGCAGGTGAGAAATAATGGATAATTCCAGTTGAAATTGGTTGAATTGTGTAGAGTAAGAGATGCATTGAGTTACAGGGTTGGAGACGGATGCTTGCTCTAGGTAGTTCCATTATGTGCATGGAGGTGGTCCGTACTTGGAAGGCATCAGGTGGTTCAAGTTATAAGGTGCTGCTGGATTGTTGGAGTTGCTTGTCAGTTCCACAAGACTGACAAGCTTAGCAAGTTAATGGGCTTATGAGATTTGGTTAAGGCATGAATGGTATTTATGCGTATGGGCTACAGGGCTAGTTAGTTTTGAATGTGATATGGCCGGGATTTGGAAAGCTTAGTTTTGGTGGTATAAAAGGAAACCCTTCTCCACACAAAAGGGGGATCTCATCTCTACTTCTAATTTTGGTTCTAGGGTTTAGAAACATGATAGGTTTTCTCTTCCTTCTTGTTATGAACTCCATGAATATGAGTACCTAGTTTTTATTATTGGTTATGGAATAATTAGATTTCACAAAATATACCTTTTGATATGATAAATTAGTTTTGTCTCCATGCTTTATCGTTTATGATTCACCATTAATATTGTCATATGAGTTGAATGCTTGTTTAGTCGAGTCGCGAATCGATTGAGTTTACTTTCATCTCTATTGCTAGATTAGAGTTTATTATACGCAAAAGTGATAAATTTCTGATTGCAAGTAGCATAATTGTGGGTAGTGCTTGTAGTGATATATCCTAATAGTCACAAGTGAGTCATAACCTTTGTTAAATCGGATTAGTGCTTTTACACGTTCGATTGCTTTGATTGGCTTGATTTCATAGAACTTAATGCATCTAGGGAATTAAACTTGATTAATGCTTTTACACGTTAGGTTGTTCTTTTAGATAGAATTCATATTCGCATCTTTTAATGTGTTTGTTGATGACAAGAGGAGATTAGTGGGGTATTCTTGCGATCAAGGTATCCTAAGGCCTTTGATAAAAGTTGAGATTAAAATATCAATTCTAGTTATTGTGTTGAAAATATGTTTGTGATTGAAGACGAAATCCATGACCAATACTTTCTCATCCTTGATTTGATTTGTTTACCTTTATTGTTTGCTTTATTTAGTTTATTATATAAAAATCACAAAACCCCTCATTGTTATTTATAGGAAACCGAAACAATTGACAACTCTAGACCTCTATGTGGGAACGATCCTTTCTTACCATTGCTATATTTATATTCCGAGTAGTAAGAAAGTACAATTTATTTTTGACGCATACGACATCGATCAAATTTTGGCGTCGTTGCCGGGGAGGCAGCGGTTGTCACTTGTTTTTTTGGTTTCTTTTTTTTTTTTTTTTTTTTTTTTTTTTTTTTTTTTTTAGCTTTTTTTTTTTTTCTTCTTATTTTCTAGTTTTTGACATAGTTTTGAGAACTCTTGTTTCAGGTACCAATTTCTATGGAAGGAGCATATTATAACAATGGATACGGTTTTCAACAACCTCAACACCACCATCTATGGGATACAATCAAAACCAATTTATTGGCTATGATGCATATCCTGGAGAACCTTATGGTGATTTTCATACATACCAACAACAACCTAGTAGTGGGTATGTAAGTCAAGCACCAAGGTGGGATGATTCTACTACTAAGTGGCTTCATTCGAGTTGTATGGAGATTTTGAATGGATTACAAGACATGCAACAAAGATTAGACCAACTTGACCGTGATAGAGAGAACGTAGCACAAACCAATTTCTGCAACACTTTTTCTTACCCGACTCAGGATCGTAGTTATGATCATTCACCCATTCAAAGGGAAGAGTCATGGGAAAGAGAACCTATTGTAGTCAATGGTGGTAAGCGTGTGAACGTCAGGAAACTTGCACAGAAATTATACAAGTTGGAAGATGATGGAACCTCGGAAGAGCTTGTCGATGAAAATAGTAGGACCATTCGTATGGAACTTAAACGACGTCGTGATAAAGGTTGTGATAGACGCATTTATGTGTCTAATTTGTCCTCAATGTTTCGTATTGTTAGTACTCGTTCTTGTCCTTATTATGGTGTTTTGTGTGTTTGTAGGTATTTTTTGGAAATAAAGATTATTGGAAAATTCTGCTCGGAACACCCCCGGAGGACATTTGATATTCGGACTCCCACTTTGGATAAGGGGTAACCCAATTACTAAGGGGCACCCAATTGATATTCGCACCCCCCAGCTGTTGGATAAGGGGTGACCTTCTTCTCCATTTCAAATCCTGGTTTTTGGCGGGAAAATCTGGTTTCAAAGAACCAGAATTAGGGTTGCGATTTTGAAGCTGTTCCCGTGAGACTAAATGGCTGAGATTGTTTGGGTAGCTTCCTTTGGACCTAACAGGGCTGGTATAGGCCTTTTGTTCGACCAGTTTTGGCTGGATAATCCTATAGAAGAAATCAGAGCAGCACGTACACGAGGGGAGTTTTTTCACGGGTTTGCATGAGTTTTGGAGTTTTTGAACGTGTTCTGTGCATGATTGTTGGCTCGAGCAACCACCAGGAGCGTGTAAGAGATAAACAAGGATATATTTCATCTGTCAGACGCGTGCAGGAAACAAAAAAAGGAAAGAAAATATATTTTCTTCACTGCCGAGTGATGACAGATTATTTTGAGTTATTGCGTGTGATTCCTTTGCCATGTTGGGTATAAAAGAGGAGTAGGGGATGCGTACAAGGGGGACGGAGAGATTGGGAGAGTTGCAGAGCACCAGAAAGCCAAGAAATCGAGTTGCGAATCGCCATTCTTTCTTGGTGTGAAGAACACGAAGAACATCAACGCACATGGGACCGTCGTTCTTCTACAGTGATAAACGACACTTAACTGAGGGTCGTAGTTTAGGAGCAGACTTAAATCAACAGTGACAACGACACTGTTCTGTAACAGATCGGTTTGTAACAAATAAAACTGTTACAAACCCGGTTTTATACTTTCTTCTCCCTTTTCATCTTTGTAAACACCCTTTGAGCAATAATAATGAATTTTGAGCGTGTTTCCAACATGATGAGAGGCTAATTCTCCCACAACCAAGGCAATGAGGAAGCTATTTACGCATGAATAATTGGTAACTATCTTATTTTCTCTAATTTATAATTTATAATTCACTTGATCACTGCTTTTGCAGAGTTTTAAATTGTTCGCAAAATTCTTTTCATTAGTTGTGATTCAATTAGATAGGTTATGCTTTGTATTAAGATAATCTATGCTTAGGGATACAATTAATTTTTGAGAATTTGTCTGATTATTTGTGAATTAAGAAACAAGGGATTTAAAAAAAAAAATTAGAGTTTTGGGTTATTTACCGTAATTCATTCATGTATAATAGTGGAATCAGTGTCTTGGTTATTTTCTCATATCTTGAATCAATTTTGTGTTAAGTTTTCATCATTTTTAAGTTTTATAAGTCTAAAATCTTTTGCTTTCACAAGTCTCAACGAACCTTTTTACTACAACATTATCTCCTTTTTACACGCCGGAGGAGATATTCACGGGATTTCGCGAGCAACAGAGGTGTTTGCACGTATATGGAAGACCCTAACAACTCTCTGGAGTGTGAAGGAGTTATATATAGCAATTTGGCAGCTTTAGATCGCGTGTAGAAATCAAAAATCGAGATTATTTCCTAAAACAGGCCGTGAAGAATATTGAGAATTATATGAAGTTATGGTGAGATATATCGGGGTTGTTGGGTTATAAATAGTTGCTGAGATAGCATAGAACGATTACGGAGAGTTTGGGAGACGTACAGAGTCGGAAAATCGAGTTACACAAAATCCTTCTGCTGCTGCCATTGAAGAACACCAAGAACAAAAGACCACCAGAGGCAGTCGTTCTTATACAGTGACAACGACACTTAAGCGTGGGTCGTAATACGGAGGCAGACTTAAAAGAAAGTAACAGTTTTATCATTCTTTGTAACAGTGTTTGCAACACTTATAATCGTTGCAAACACCTAATTTTCATCATTTTCTCCATTTCATCAATTTTTGGCGCCGCCGACGCGGACTTGTCTTTAGGCTAGAGTTTTTAGATTTTCTTTTAGGTTTTTATTTATTTGTTCTTCTTTACGTTTTTGGGTTTT